>CAUYLG010003336.1:0-10256 GCA_963573385.1 Cacajao melanocephalus | reverse complement strand
TTGGGCAGTATGGCCATTTTCACAATATTGATTCTTCCTAACCATGAGCATGGAATGTTTTTCCATCTGTTTGTGTCCTCTCTTATTTCCTTGAGCAGTGGTTTGTAGTTCTCCTTGAAGAGGTCCTTTACATCCTTTGTTAGTTTTTTCCTAGGAATTTTCTTCTCTTTGTAGCAATTGTGAATGGCAGTTCATTCTTAATTTGGCTCTCTTTAAGTCTGTTATTGGTGTATAGGAATGCTTGTGATTCTTGCACATTGATTTTGTATCCTGAGACTCTGATGAAGTTGCTTATCAGTTTTAGGAGATTTTGAGCTGAGACGATGGGGTCTTCTAATATACAATCATGTTGTTTGCAAATAGAGACAATTTGACTTCCTCCTTTCCTAATTGAATACTCTTCATTTCTTTTTCTTGCTTGATTGCTCTGGCTAGAACTTCCAATGCTATATTGAATAGGAGTGGTGAGAGAGGGCATCCTTGTCTAGTGCCAGATTTCAAAGGGAATGCTTCCAGTTTTTGCCCTTTCAGTATGATATTGGCTGTGGGTTTGTCATAAATAGCTTTTATTATTTTGAGATACATTCCATTGATACCTAGTTAATTGAGAGTTTTTAGCATAAGGGGCTCTTGAATTTTGTTGAAGGCTTTCTCTGCATCTATTGAGATAATCATGTGGTTTTTGTCTTTGTTATGTTTATGTGATGGATTACGTTTATAGACTTGCATATTTTGAATGGCCTTGCATTCCTGGGATAAAGCCTACTTGATCGTGATGGATAAGCTTTTCAATGTGCTGTTGCAATTGGTTTGCCAGTATTTTACTGAAGATTTTTGCATCTGTGTTCATCATGGATATCGGCCTGAAGTTTTCTTTTCTTGTTGAGTCTCTGCTGGGTTTTGGTATCAGGATGATGTTGGTCTCATAAAATGATTTGGGAAGGATTCCCTATTTTTGGATTGTTTGGAGTAGTTTCAGAAGGAGTGGTACCAGCTCTTCTTTGTATGTCTGGTAGAATTCGGCTGTGAACCCATCTGGACCTGGGCTTTTTTTAGTTGGTAGGCTATTAATTGCTGCCTCAACTTCAGACCTTGTTATTGGTCTATTCAGGCTTTTGACTTCTTCCTGGTTTAGGCTTGGGAGAGTGCAAGTGTCCAGGAATTTATCCATTTCTTCCAGGTTTACTGGTTTGTGTGCATTGAGTTGTTTGTAGTAATCTCTGATGGTAGTTTGTATTTCTGTGGAATCGGTGGTGATATCTCCTTTACTGTTTTTTATTGCATCTATTTGATTCTTCTCTCTTTTCTTTTTTATTAATCTGGCTAGTGGTCTATTTTGTTGATCTTTTCAAAAAACCAGCTCCTGTATTTATTGATTTTTCTTGAAGGGTTTTTTGTGTCTCTATCTCCTTTAGTTCTGCTCTGATCTTAGTTATTTCTTGCCTTCTGCTAGCTTTTGAGTTTTTTTGATCTTGCTCCTCTAGTTCTTTCAATTTTGATGATAGGGTGTTGATTTTAGAACTTTCCTCACTTCTTATGTGAGCATTTATTGCTATGAATTTCCTGCTAGACACTGCTTTAAATGTGTCCCAGAGATTCTGGTATGTTGTGTCTTCGTTCTCATTGGTTTTGAAGAATATCTTTATTTCTGCCTTCATTTCATTGTTTATCCAGTCAACATTCAAGAGCCAGTTGTTCAGTTTCCATGAAGTTGTGTGGTTCTGAGTGAGTTTGTTTATCCTGAGTTCTAATTTGATTGCACTGTGGTCCAAGAGACTTTTTATTATGATTTCCATTCTTTTGCATTTGCTGAGGAGTGATTTACTTCCAATTATGTGGTCAATTTTAGAGTAGGTGCAATGTGGTGCAGAGAAGAATGTATATTCTGTGGATTTGTTGTGGAGAGTTCTGTAGATGTCTATTAGGGTCCAGATCTGAGTTGTCTATTAGGTTTTCTTGGCCCAGATCTGACCTCAAGTCCTGGATATCTTTGTTAATTTTCTGTCTTGTTGATCTGTCTAATATTGACAGTGGAGTGTTAAAGTCTCCCACTATTATTGTGTGGGAGTCTAAGAAACTAAGAATCTTGAAAAAGGGTTTGATAAATGCAATGGAGAATAAACAGCTTAGAGAAGAATATAAATGATGTAATGGAGCTGAAAAACACAACATGAGAACTTCGAGAAGCATACACAAGTTTCAATAGCCGAATCAATCAAGCAGACAAAAGGATATCAGAGATTGAAGATGAACTCAATGAAATGAAATGAGAAGGCAAGATTAGAGACAAAAGAGTGAAAAGAAATGAACAAAGCCTCCAAGAAATATGGGATTATGTGAAAAGACCTAATCTACGTTTGATGTTTGATAGGTGTACCTGAATGTGATGGAGAGAATGAATCCAAGCTGGAAAACACTCTTTAGGATATTATCCAAGAGAACTTCCTCAACGTAGCAAGGCAGGCCAATATTCAAGTCCAGAAAATACAGAGAACACCACAAAGATATTCCTCAAGAAGAGCCACCCCAAGGCACAAAATCGTCAGATTCACCAGGGTTGAAATCAAGGAAAAAATGCTAAGGGCAGCCAGAGAGAAAGGTCAGGTTACCCACAAAGGGAAGCCCATCAAATTCATAGCGGATCTCTACGCAGAAACCCTACAAGCCAGAAGAGAGTGGGGGCCAATATTCAACATCCTTAAAGAAAAGACCTTTCAACCTAGAATTTTGTATCTAGCCAAACTAAGCTTCATAAGTGAAGGAGAAATAAAATCCTTTATGAACAAGCAATTGCTGAGAGATTTCACCACCACCAGGCCTGCCTTACAAGAGCTCCTGAAAGAAGCGCTAAACGTAGAAAGGAACAACCAGTGCCAGCCACTCCAATAACATACAAAATGGTAAAGAACATTGACACAATGAAGAAACTGCATCAACTAATGGGCAAAACAACCAGCTAGCATCAGAATGGCAGAATCAAATTCACAGATAACAATATTAACCTTAAATGTAAATGGGCTAAATGCCCCAATCAAGAGACACAGATTGGCAAATTGGATAAAAAGTCAAAACCCATTGGTGTGCTGTATCCAGGAAACCCATCTCATACGCAAGGACACACATAGGCTCAAAATAAAGGGATGGAGGAAGATTTACCAAGCAAATGGAGAGCAAAAAAGCAGGAGTTGCAATCCTAGTCTCTGATAAAATAGACTTTAAACCAACAAAGATCAAAGGAGACAAAGAAGGGCATTACGTAATGGTAAAAGGATCAATGCAACAAGAAGGGCTAATGATCCTAGTTTATATGCACCCAATACGGGAACACCCAGATACATAAAGCAAGTCATTTTTGTTTTTCACATTTAGCTTTGAATTTTACATTTTGTGAAGAATGTTTTATCAAGCATTTCTGTCTACCGTCTGTATCTATTCTGCCTGTTGCAGGATTTAATGCTTTGCCAAAATCACATTGCTTTGCCCAAGTTTAGCTCTTGTCTACCAGCAGACAAGAATTGTTTCTTCATGAAACCCTTTTAGAGGTCTCTTTCATTTATAACTTTGTTCCCCTTGCTCAGAAAGGACACAGAAAAATTACACAATTTAGAAACATAATTATTTCTCCTCTCTTTTAGATTTAGCTCTGTTATTTCCATACCAGTCTGTATGATAACTTACCACAATGAAGGCATTTTTAAAAGTCTTTTCTTATGTTAGCTATCCTGGTGCATCTGAAGACTCATTCTCAGCAATTCTAAAGGACTGAAAATGCATGCTTGTGAAAAGAGACCAAGAATGATTGCAAGGGTATTCTGAAGATGTATGTTCAAAGCCAAGATCTTAGAATGAAGTCATAAAGCCCGAACATTTGGACTTTTCTTTTCCTCCTCCTCTCCCTCCTCCTCTTCTTGCTTTTCTCTTTTTTCTCCTTTGTCTTCTCCCTTATTTTCCTTCTCTTTTTCTTTCTCCTTTTTGCTTTAATATTACTGTAGTATACTCTAAAACTCTTAGAAAAGGCTAAACAATAGAACAAAACCATCTGAAAATTATGTATGTTTAGATAGACTAACGAAGAATTTTTGAGGCATCTTAGCTAAGATAAATTCCACTTGGTGTACCAGATTGACAGAGTTAATATTTTTTTCACTCTGAAATTAGCATTTCAGACAGAGCAAAAAGTATTAACTGGAATAAAGAAGGTAATTTTGTAATTATAAAAAAGTCAACACATCCAGAAGATGTAATAATCTTAAATGTTTATTTACCTAATAACACAGCTTCAAAATAGGTGAGGCAAAAACTGATAGAACTGCAAGGGGGAATAGACAAAATCAAAATTATAGTCAGAATTTTAATAGCCTCACTCAATAGTTAATAGGACAAATAGGCAACAGATCATCGAGGATATAGTAGCCTTGGTCAACACTCAACCAACATGACCTAATTGATATTTATACAGTTAGTCTCTCAACATCAATGGAATACACATTCTTTTTCAAGTGCACACAAAAACATTAACCAAGATAAACTATATATTAGGCTATAATACAGATCTTAATAAATTTAAAAGTATTCCAAAGATAACAATGAAATTAAATTAGAAATTAATTACAGAAAAATCTCTGGAGTATACTCAAATGGTTGGAAAATAACACACTTTTAAATAATACATGAATCAACAAAGAACCAAAGGAGAAATTAGGAAGCATTTGAAATTAATTAAATGAACCACAGTGTATTAGAATTTGTGAGACGCTGCGAAATAAATTTAGTGCTATTTGTATCATTAAAACACTATATTTGAAAAAAAGAATAATGACCTCAGCTACCACCTTGAAACAAAACAGAAAAAGAAGATCAAATTAAAGTATGAGGACAAAAGAAAATAATAAACTTCAAAGCAGAAATCACTGCTACTGAAAGAAAGTAATAGAGAAAAATTAAAATAAAAGGCTTGTTTTTTGAGAAGATCAAGGATATTATATTTGCAGCCAGACTTATGGTAGGGGGAAGGAGAAGAAAACATAAATTATCAATATCAGGAATAAGGGAGGTGACATCACTACAAAACCTGCAGCTATTAAAAGTCTAGTACAGGAGTAGTATTAGTAACTTTATGCCTATAAACTTGACAACTTAAATGAAGCAGACAATTTCTTTGAAAGTTGAATGTTGAAATTACCAACATTCTTTCAACAAGAAACTTGAGTATTGAAATTACCAAGATTCATTAAAGAAGAAACAGATAACTTGAATATCACTACCTTGGATACTGAATTTTTTAGGTTAAAACTTCAATATAAATAAAAGCCAATGTTCAATGGCTTTCTGATGAATTCTACCAAAAATTTTAGAAAAAAACATTACCAATTTTATGCAAACTCTTTCCGAAAAAAGAGGGAACACTTTCTAAGGAGTTTTTTGAGGCCAGCATTAATCTGATAGCAAAACCAAAGAAGGTCATTATAAGAAAAAAATTACTTATGAATATACATGTAACCATTTTAGACAAAATTTTAGCAAATTGTTACCCCACAATATATAAAAAAGGGTAACACATTATGATTGCGTTGGTTTTAACCCAGGAATTCAAATTGGTTTAATGTTAAAAAGTTAATGTCATTCATTATATTCACATTCATTATATTCACTAAAACTGAAAAAGCATAAACAACCTAATATATGAGAAAAAGTATTAGACAAAATCCAAAATCTGTTCTGACAAAAGTTTTCATCAAAGTAGAAATAGAACACAACTTCCTCAACTGAAAAGGATCTGCAAAAAGTCCTCCCACCTTAACGCAAAAAATTAGCTGGGCATAGTGGTATGTGCCTGTAATCCCAGCTACTTGGGAGTTTGAGGCAGTAGGATCACTTGAACTCAGTAAATGGAGGTTACAGTGAGCCAAGATCACACCACCGCACTCCAGCTTGAGTGACAAGAGTGAGACTCTGTCTAAAAAAAAAAAAAACCGTCCAACCAGAAAATACTTGATGATGAAACACTGAAAGCTTTCTCCCTAATGACAGGAACAAGACAAGGATGGATGCTTTTATCATATCTTTTCAACATTGTACTAGATATTCTAGCAAGTGCAAACATGCAAGAAAGAGAAATGGAAGTATCTATATTGAAAAAACAGTATAGCTGTCTTTATTTAGAGATAACATTATTATCTTTGCAGAAAATCCAGTGGAATACATACTACTGATTTCAAGACTTACTATAGAACTAGTATGGTATCAATGCAAAGATAGGCAAATAGAAAAATGGAGCAGAATAGAGACTCTAGAAATAGACCCACACATAGATGGAGAACTGATTTCTGACAAAGGTACAAAGAGATTTGTGTGGAGAAACAGTAGTCTTTTCAACAAATAGTGTTGGGACAATTGGATGTCCATATGCAACAAAACAAAACAAAACAAAATAAAACAAAAACAAACGAGTAAAACTACATTGGTCCTAACTCACACAACATGCAAAAATTAACTCAAAGTGCATTACAGACCTAAATCTAAATCTACAAAACTTATAGAAGAAAATATAGATGAAAATCTTTATAACCTTGAATTAAGCAAACATGACTTAGAGAAAAAAATATTTACAAAACCTGGATCTGATAAATGGCTTATATTCAGACTATATAAAGAATGCTGAAAACTCAAAAAAAAAGCAGCTAAAGACTTGATCATACACTCTGACAAAGAAGGTATACGGATGGCAAAAAAGTACTTGAAAAGATGATCAACATGATTAATTGTTAGGAAAGTAAAAATCAAGACCACAAAGAGGTACCACCACACACTGATTATAACTGGCTAAAATTAAAAAGACTGACCATATTAAATGTTGGGAGGATGGGGAGAATCTGAAGCTCTCATATATTGCTATTAGAAATATAAAATGGTACAACCACTTGGGAAAACTGTTTGGTAGGTTCTTCAAATGTTAAACATCACCTACACTATATGACTCAGCCATTCTACCCTCAGCAATAGAATTTACATGAGAGAAATAAGCATATATACATATAAAGGCTTGAATTCAAATGTGGAAAGCAGATTTATTGGAATAGCCTCAAAGTAGAAACAACCCAAATATCTATCAAAGGGCAAAAAGATAAATATACTGTGCTATATCCACATAATAGGAAACTATTCAGCAATACAAATGATAACCTATGGATATACATTATGATGTTTTAAAATATAATAATTATGCTGAGTGGAAAAAGTCAGACAAACATACATACTGTATGACTGCATTTATCTAAAATTCTAGAAAATTCAACTAATACATACTGACAGAAATTACATCAATGGTTGCCTGGATTCATAATGAGTGGTGCAGAGAGGCAAGAGAGAAGGATTACAAAGATGTAGGAGGTAGCTTCGGGGGGACTGATGTATGCAGGTTCATTGTCTTGATTATGGAGATGGCTCATGAGTGTAGACAAGTCAAAACTTACGACATTGTACACTTTAGGCAGATGAAGTTTATCATATACCAACTAGACTCAGTAAAAGTATTTTAAAACCCTAAGAGATGATTTTAATCCTCATGTTCATCAGGAAATCAATGTTCAGAGGTTATTTTGCTCAGTGTCATGTAGGAAAAACAATAACCCAGCTTATGCGCTTTGCATATTTTAATTTAATCCTGATAACAATTCACAAAGGTATATATTACTTGTTTCATCTACAGAAGAGAAAAATGAGACCGATGAAATTTATGTAACTTGCCTACCATCACATAATTTATGGTTTAACTAGGCTCTGACTTATATCTAATCAGGTTCTAAAGTTTATATCTTATTACTACTGAGCATGTTGGCATCTTTGAACTCTAGACATGATCTCTGAGTCCTTATACTTTAAAAAAAAGATGGAAGGAAAGAAGGAAGAATGGAAAAGAGGCAGGCAGGCAGAAAGAAAGAAAATCACCACTGTGCCTTGAGAATTTCTTCTGAAGCAATGCCTCTGGGTTTACCCAGAGGAGCGTGTCTGACTCCCCCCATGCACCACCAGCACATGATGATGTTTATGTGTGCACAGATTCTATCTGGTATTCCCGAGATTGTGAACAATTTCCCTGCCTAACTACAGCCCCAGCCTTTCCCTATCACTCTAGAAAGCATTTTAGGATGTGGGTTAATGAAAGTAAAGCCTTGTTAATTTGACTTTATAAAAGTAAACCATTTATAAACTTTGCTAATTAAACATAATAGATAACATTTATTAAATGCCAGGTACTGTCTCTGAGCACTTCATGTCTATTGTCCTATTTAATCTTCAGAATTCCTAACAGGCAGGTATTAATATTACCTTTTTTTTTTTTAAAACAAATGAAACTGAAACTCAAAGAGGTGGAGTCACTTTCTCAAGGTCATGCAGCAGTCAGTGTAGAAACCAGGAATAAGAATCAGTCTAATTCCAGAATGTGCCTGTCCTCTACACTAAATTATCTTCCTGTAATTTAACTCTTACTAAAACAACTTCTTAATGATTTGAAACGTACCTGACAATAGATCATGGCAACCCGTGATGCTTGATCTCTACCATTGAAAGAACTCTGCATCGTCCACGACCCCCAGCAATCCTCAAATGGAACTCCGCAAACTGGGAGAAATACTGCAGGCTCCCTAGGAGGACAAGATCTGTAACACCAGCTTGATTCAGAAGTGCTATCTCAGCTGCGAAAGTGAAACATCGGGGACCTCTCTGGGATTACTGATTCTATCAGTGTCAGGCTGGATTAGGGGAACAGAGCAGATGGGCATCATCTGTGTAAAAGCTTAGAAAATGATGTCAACACTTTTCCCACCTTCTCTGTACACTTCTCTGAAGTGAACAGCCCCAATTTCTCAACTTAAAGAAGCTTGAAGAGCCAGAACTCCTCTCTCAAAACAATGGAACCTACAACTTCAGTTCCTTGCTGCTTCTAGAACTGGACTCGATTTCCCTATATTAAAACAATTTAAATGTTAATATTTTAAAATATTAAAAAATCAAATCTACTACAATTAACACTATTGTCGTCACAGATTGAAATACTAGACAACAATGCTAGCAATTCTTGAGGACATTAAAGTTAATTATCAGATGTGTGATAGAAAGCAGTTTTTTTAAAACCTGTATTTTATTTTGTTTTGTTTTTAGTGGTGGGACTCATTTCCAAACAAGAGCTCACACATTTTAAAACAATTACAATAGTGGTTGTGTGTTGCTACAGATTAATTTTATGTTTTTATTTATACTACTCATTTATAATGATACAGTTCATCACAATGTGGCTACTTCCATGAACGTAAATATTTGAAACTGAAAGGTCTGGTGCCACATTCAGGCTCACATTCACTGCAGCATCTTATGAAATTAGAAGCAAACCTTGGTGGGATTTTTGTAGCATCCCTGCACAATACTTCGTGAGACAGTTTGGAATTGACAGAAAGGGCTGAATGATCTAAAAGGGAAGTGGTTCCTGAGGTTGGAAAATCCAGAAAAATCTTCAGAAGGAGTTGCGACTGAGTCTGAAAATGGGGACTGATTTGTTGGTGAAAGGGATAGGTGTGGAGGAGGGGGCCTACCTGGGCCATCTTTCTCCTCGATGACTTGGTTGACATTTGGCAGCTGATGTAGGTGGGACTCTGGCACTTTGTGCTGGCTGAGCAAAAAGCTACTGTTCACGTACACACATCTGCCCTGCAGGTCGGGGTTTGGAACTCATTTATCTTTGCTCTCTGTTCTCTTCTGTACTTTGTAAGAAAGCAGTACAGGCTTATTCCATGGGAGGGACAGGGGCACAAGGTGCGAAGCATAGAGCTCATCTCTCTCCAATTTCAAAAGGATCACTAAGTCAGGCCTCAGGCTCCTCTGGTCTCTTGGCTCACAAACAGCTCCTCAGAGTTGCATCCTCAAGTTCACAGGGGCTCTACGGGACGCTGCATTTCATTTTGCAGCAGCCTCAAAAGTAAGCAACACAAAGGCATGAACCCCCGCTCAGACTATGCCCACGCAAGCACCCTGAAGTGGATATTTTAATCAATGAATGTGCTAATTCTTTCTCTCTCTCTCTCTTTTTTTTTTTTTTTTTTTTTTTTTTTGTTGTTTTTTGTTTATAAATTTTTTTGTGGCAGTTTCTTTTTTTTATGTGCAAATTGCCTATGGATGGCTGTGGGTTTTTTATTAATAAACCTGAAAAAAAAAAAAAAAAAAAAAAAAAAAAGAGAGAGAGAGAGAAAGAATTAGCACAT
>CAUYLG010003335.1:0-13989 GCA_963573385.1 Cacajao melanocephalus | reverse complement strand
ATTTCACAGGTTTAAATAAAATATTGGTTGGCTGCTTGTTTGTTATTTTCATCCCTTATTCCTTCCTGTCTCCATTGTTAAGCACAATTATTGGCATAAAAGAGGTTTTTAATACCTATTTTTAGACTGCATTCTAGCCTGGGCAGTAGAACAAGAATCCCATTCTCTCTCTCTCTTTCTCTTCCTCTTTCTTTCTCTCTTACATTCTTTTTTTTCTTCTTTCTTTTTTTCTCTCTTTTTCTTTCTTTAAAAAATAAAGTCTAATTGTTACTGTCTTTTGCAAATTAGGCTTGATAAAGTATTTTATTTCATTTAAAATTACAGAAAATGTTTACAAGTCCTTTGTTTTCTGTGTCTCTCTTTTAGGCTACACAGGTAGAACACTAATTTAAATAAATGTTTTATCCTTCTTCTTAAAAGAGAATATGATTTGATATCCTACAGAAAGTTCAACAGAGGTTGACATACAATCAATTTTTATTTCCTGAGTAAAATTTAGTAGTCAAGATTTTATTTGAAGTACCCCAAAAACAACAATGGCAGTGATGAAAGTGTAGAGTAGTGTTGATTATTTTCACATTTGTGTGCTAACTAATAAAATTTGAGGGTGAAATAGCATGGAATAGCAGCTAGGAATGGTCCAGCTTTGTAGTTAACTTTGCATAGTGCAGGACATCCTTGAGCTTGGGAAGACCATGTACTTAGTTCCATAAAACAGAGGAAATGTTAACATGGGGCAATAATTGATAAACATAGTAAAATACAACATCAGTATGGGATTTGGTTGCACTTTTTATCTAGAATACATATTTACTTCTGCCCTACCCTCCCTACCTCTTCAGGCCATGGGAGCAAGTAGAACTTGTTGATCTTCAGGATGAGAAGTGGAAGTATCTCAGCAAATTCATAGGCATATAAAGTTTCGAGTTCTAGAAGAGGCTCAGGAAATAACTCAGTTTTTATTTTTAAAATAAGAAAAGTATAAAATAAAGGACAGGCAAGATGAGGGAGCAGTTCAAATGTGGAACTTTCTGCAATCCTCTAAGGTAATAAGAAATGGCAATGATCCATTATAGTGTGCCTCAGGCTAGGGACCTGAGCAAAAATGTATGTTAGGAAAATTTCCCAGGGGTGTGTGTGTGTGTGTGTGTGTTTTACATGTACCTCTAGGAGTTTTGCATAAATTTCATCTTTAAAAAGTAATAAAGGTTGCGCGCAGTGGCTCCTGCCTGTAATCCCCGCACTTTGGGAAGCCGAGTTAGGTGGATCATTAGGTCAAGAGATCAAGACCATCCTGGCTAACACAGTGAAACCCTGTCTCTACTAAAACTACAAAAAATTAGCCAGGCATGGTGGCCCATTCCTATAGTACCAGCCACTCAGGAGGCTGAGGCAGGAGAATCACTTGAACCTGGGAGGCGCAGGTTGCAGTGAGTCGAGATCGCACCATTGCACTCCAGCCTAGGTGACAGCGTGAGACTCCATCTCAAAAAATAAAAATAAAAGTTCGCCCGAATTTATATTAAAACACTTAGAAGGGTTTGGTGTTGATGTAAAAATGGAAATATCCATAAAACAGAATAGATACTAAAAATATTTAATTATATAATATCAATTTTAATAGTACATATTACTAAGTGGTAAAATCAATTTAAAAAAATAACTTTCAATAAGTGGCTCTGAAACAATTAGCTACTTAGAAGAAACATCATTTTAGGTCATCTCCTCATATCGTATGCCAAAATAAAGCCCAAGTGATAAAAAAATTTATGTAAAACTAAAACATAGAAGAAAATATAAGTGCTGGGCACAGTGGCTCACACCTGTAATCCCAGCACTTTGGGAAGCCGAGGCAGAGGATTGTGTGAGCCCAGGAGTTTGAGACCAGACTGAAAAACATGGTGAAACACCATCTCTAAAGAAAATGCAAAAATTATCCAGGCATGGTGGGGTATGCAGGTAGTCCCATTTACTTGGGAGGCTGAGGTGGGAGGATGCCTTGAGCCTGGAAGGCAGAAGTTGAAGTGAGCTGAGACCATGACACTGCACTGCAGCCTGGGCAAGAGAGTGAGACCTGCCTCAAAAGTAGAAGAAGGAGATGGAGAGAAAGGAGAAGGAGAAAAAGAAAGAAGAAGAAAATATAAGTGACTTTTTACTAACTTTGAGTAGAAAGGACACTAAGATTAAATTCAGTGGAAGAAATCAAAAGAGCAACAGATTTGATTATGAAAAAGGCAAATTTCAGTGCTTAAGGAATAGTAAAAACAAAAACAGTAAATCAACTCTTTGAAAAGATTAAAATTTATTTTCAAACACAGAGAAAATTCATCTTTTTTCCAAAAACTGACAATTGCACTATTTCTTGTCACCAAACTTGCTCTCTGGTTGCTAGAAAATAGTTATACTTCCCTATATGTGATTCCTTGCTTTTTCTGCTGATAGAGAATGTACAAATGAAAATAGTAATTTCTAGATATGACTCAATAGATATTAACAAAATAATTTATAAAAATTAAATTTGAAAGAGTTCCCATGATGCCAAATAATAAAACACAAAAGAAAAACTTAGTCAATTTTTAAAGTTTTTCAAATTACATTCTATCTATTGCTTTGAAAATATCTACTAAGGACATAGATTTGCAGATTTAGTCTATACATTGGGATCAAATTTTAGCAAATATTTAAGAATTATTGAATTGCAGAAAAATTAATGATTGGGTTTATCATTGTTCTTTTGTTCAACTACTAGAAAATTTTCTTTGAATATTTAATGATTGAATGATGTTCAATCATTAAGAATTACTCTTTCTAGAAGAGACTGTTCTTTCCATATAGTGTGTTCTTGGCATCTTTGTTGAAAATCAATTAACCATAAAGTATAGATTTATTTCTGCATTCTCTTTTGTTCCATAGGTCTATGTGTCTGTTGTATGCCAGTACAATGCTGTTTTGATTACTATAGCTTCACAGTATGATTTCAAATGAGGTAGTATGATACCTTCAGCTTTTTTATTTTTCTTCAAAACTTATTGTTTATTCAGATTTTTTGTGGTTCCATATAAATTTTAAGGTTATCTTTTCTATTTCTGTAAAAAAAAAAATGTCCTTGGAATTTTGATAGAGATTTCACCAAATCTGTAGATCATTTTGGGTAGCATGAACATTTTAACAATATTAATTCTTCCAATGCATGAAGATGGAATATCTTCCCATTATTTATATCTTTTCAATTATTTTCATCAATGTCTTATAGTTTCTGACATACAAATATTTCAATTCCTTGGTTAAACTTATTTCTAAGTATTTTTTGTAGGTGTTGTTAATGGGATTGTTATCTTAATTTCTTTTTTGAATAGTTTATTCTTAGCGTGTAGAAACACTACTAATTTTTGCACGTTGATGTTGTATCTTGCAACACTCCTGAATTCATTAATTAGTTCTAATAATCTTTGATAGAGTTGGAAAATGTGTATATCCACATGTAGAAGAGTGAAATTCAACCCCTATCTTGTACCATATACAAAAATCAACTCAAAATAGATTATAGACTTAAACATAAGACCTGAAACTATAAAACTACTGAAGAAAACATCAGAGAAAATCTCCATGCTCCATGACATTGTTATGGGCATAGATTTTTTTTTTAATTTGACCTCAAAATCACAAGCAACACAAGAAAAATAGCTAAATAGGATTATTTCAGACTAAAAAGCAAAACAATGAAGAGTCTGAAAAGACAACTTACAAAATGAAAGAAAATATTTGCAAACCATACATCTGACAAGGGGTTAATAATCAAAATAATAAACAACTCAATTCAATAAAAAGTAACCAAATTTTTAAAGATGGGAAAAGGACCTAAATAGATATTTTTCAAAAGAAGACATACAAATGGTATATGAAAAAATGTTCAACATCACTAATCACCAGGGAAATGCACATTAAAACTATAATGAATTATCTTTTCACACTTATTAGAATGACTGTTATAAAAAAAGAGAGAGGGAGAGATAATAAGCACTGAGGAGGATGTGGACAAAAGGAAACCCTTGCACACCACTGATGGGAACGTGAGTTAGTACAGCCATTATGGAAAACAGTATGGTAATTCCTCAGAAAATTAAAAATAGATCTAACATATGATCTATCAATTCCACTACTGGGCATATATTCAAAAGAAATTAAATCAATATGTTGAAGAAATATCTGTACTTCTATGTTCATCAACACTTTATTCACAATAGCCAAAGTATGGAATTAACATAAATATCCTTCAATTGATGAATGGCTGAAGAAAATGTGTTTTATACACATACACAGTGGGATATTATTCAGCATTAAAAACAAAGAAAATCTTGTCCTTTGCAACATAGATGAACCTGAAAAAACACTGTGTTAAGTGAAATAAATCATGCATAAAGAGACAATATGGCATAATCTCATGTAAATGTAGAGTCTAAAAAACCTGAACTCACAGAAGCAGACAATAAATGTAATTTCTAGGGGATAAGAACAGAGGTCATGGTGACTATAGTTAATAACAATGTATTGTATACTTGAAAATTGGTGAGAATAGATTTTAAAGTGTTTTCACCACAAAAATAGAATACATATGTAAAGTAATGCATATGTTAATCACTCTGATTTTGCCATTCCAAAATATATACATATTTCAAAACATCATGTTGTATACCAAGAAATATATACAATTTTTTAGTTAATTAAAAATAAATTAAAACAAAAATATTAATAACAAAAAATAATTACTTTTTCTAACTTTCAATCATAGAACTTTGATCTTAAGCTAAGAAATCCCATAGGCAATCTCCAGAGCAGCATGCCATGTTACTCCACATGATAATTTCATATGGAGAATGAACAGCAGGATTTCAGCCCTTTGGAAATATGATTCATTTTTATTCAGGAAAACAAAATTAATCTGTTTACTAAGAAAGTAAAGAAAAATGAGCCCCAAACACAAAGAATTTATTTTTAAAACCATTCTGTATCAGCAGAAATATTGTTCCTACATATTTTTTATTTGATGCCAGCATGTTCTTTTTGCAGTTACCACCCCTTTCTATTAGAATTCTTATTTTTGGATGAGTGATCAGTTGCTTCATGTTGATTTTCCCCAGCAAGCTATAGGTTCACCCCAGCTGCAAAAATGTTCTAAACTCTAAGCAAAAGCTCCATAGGCAAAGTCAGGATATAATCTTTCAAATGCAAACAGTGTGACTCTGTAGGAGTCTAACTCGGGAATTTGAGAAAAGGACTTTGTGAGAATGGTAAGTTTGTGACATTTATTACTGTTTTCAAATCTGACCCAAAAAGTTATTAAAACTCACATAAAATTACTGTATTTAACTCTGAAATAAGACTTTTGATATACTAAGTTTATTTAATTTACCAAAACTTCTCATAGACTAAAAACATATCATTAACTATACTGCAAAAGAAACGTCAAAAGCTTGGAGTAAGTTGTTCGGGGGCACCTTATGTTAGTGCCAAGTTGGACATACAACTTCTAGGCTTCTAATCCAAAGTTGATAGTACTGGGAGTATCTCCATAGGCAAATATTGATAACACATAGACTTTTTCTGATAGATTGAATTTATATCCTGTCATCTCAAAAAGCACTAGAATTTGATGTGTAGGACTCTGAACAAAATGAAAAATGTAAGAAACAGTTCTACAGATGATGCATAATTATCATCTTGCCAAAGAAGTCTGATGAAAATATAACCAAAGTTATTTCCTTTATCCTCATCAGATTTTGCAAAGACTTAACCAGCTGCTTCTAAACTACAAGAACTGACAAATTTGAGTGGAAGTGGATCCTGCACCCTGAACATGATTCAAAAGTATTTTAAACTAAGACAACATCAGCATCAGGATTTGATTGCCTTCTATTTATAATAATCATCCTGCCAAGTAAGTAATCCTACCTCCCTCTCACAAATGTCTCCTTCATTTGCCCTCAATTTATTTCATTAAATTATCGTGAAAATATATCCTGTATTGCAAAATGAAATTTCATTACATGTTGGGTTTATATGCAGTGGCAGAGACTTTTATCTACACATCCGCTTTCTCTCTTCCTTTCTGTAAGGATCATTCTTTTCCTTTTGAAGAGGTAGCTATTCAATGAGAGATTACATTTCCCAGCATTTCTTGCAGCTATGTGTGATCAGGTGACCAGTTTCTTTCTAATGCTGTTTTAATAGGAATTACATGTGCAACTTCAGCCTCTCCTCTTTATAAGAGAAAATCACTTGCCTTTTACTTCTCTGTCCCACATCTCACAGTCTAGAAAATAAACTTGGTGTTGAGCCAGTGTCCACCAGACAATCTAGGACAAGCTTAAGGAATAGCAGAGCAACAATGCAGAAAGAATATGGGCTCCTGATTGACTCAGCAGCCTCCGCCAGGTTTCTTACATCTATTTTGCTTGAACCACTGTGTTTTGGATTCTCTTTGTTGCAGCCTTTTACTTTATCCAAAAAGTACAGACATTTATTTAAATTGGAACTCCCTATACCCCTTTCCTACTACTTTTGTATGTATTGAAACATTACTGCCAGTGACAGTTTTTCCAGGTATGTTGCAAAAGGCCATTATGGGGTCAGTGTTTTTCCTCTTTTTGAACAAACAAATGCTATTTTGTGGTAAATGACTTGAGCAACTGCACCTAAACAACCTTGGAGTATCCAGGCTGCTACCCTTTAGCTCCATGATGTTTGTTTTTCATCATTTCATTATCCCATCAACATTATTTGAAGTTTCTCTTCACTGTGTTCTTGCACTGAATTTTATTCTACCCTTTTCATTACCACCACAGAACATATATTATGTGTCTCCTTATTATCCATTCTTTGCATGTGTGTGACCAAGGGCAATCAGGTAATAGAAAGTATTGTTTCACTAATATTCACTAAATTTCCTGACATTTAACAGGTCCTCCAAAACTGTCCTATTGAAATAATGCTAAATAAACTAAAACTACAGTAGCAATATCACTGGAAACATTAGCCCAAGGTACCATGGCTCCAACATGCATACATTTCTATCACTGATGTAAGATTTTTGACAATGTTCTACAATCTGGATTTATTGCAAAGATGTCACTCTTCTCTTTTGTTCTTTATTTTTTAATTAAAGTTTATTCATTTTTTTCAATTAAGATTTCAATGAAAGAAACAATTGCATCAAAAATGTCTTAAATAATATTTATGATTTCCAATCTTACAGCTAAAGAAAAAAATGACTTTTATCTTTGGTCTCACAAATCAGAGAGAAAACAAAGAGAAAGATTATCTTTTCCAGGAGTTTTAAAACTACGTTCTGGCACCCTACGACTCAAGAAGCAGCTTGAGGTATGCCTGCAGTGGGATGGGGAGAAGCAGCTGAGTGGGAAGGACCAGAGTCTCCCCTCCCTGCTTGAAAGGGAAAAGTTTTCTTTTATCTTTATTATGTTAGGGTTTAGTTTGAGATTTTGTTTGTAAGAGGGATCTCTTAATAACTGTTTGAAAAGCATTGAGCTAGTCCAAACCAGATGAAAGAATTAAAAGCTCAAGAGAGTAAGATTTATCTAAGATTGGAGAGATGACTGATGGTGAAGCTAAGATAAGATGCTGGTCTTTCACATCTGGTCCAGAATTTTAATACCCAAGCTATAGAGATTGTTTAATATAGTGTGGGGACGTGACCACACACAGAGTTAAAATGACAAAGGTGCTCATGTGACTACAGGAACTTCAGCATCAACTTCAAATATCTCTATAATTTCCATTTAGCTTATATTCTAGAATAGTGCTAAATGCTTTAATATTCTGTTTCTATGCCCAGCAATTGAAATACTAGTATTAATTTGTTCATTTTATAGAAAGTACCTTTTTTATTAAAAAATAAAATTATGATGTGGCAGGAAGCACAAGACTGCAAATTAGGAAACATGATTTCAAATATCACTCTGCAACCAAAGAAATAGCTTATGATCTTTTTTTTTTCCAACTACCTCATCTTGATAAGCCTCAAGTTTCTTAGCTTTTAATGCAGTTAGTCTATATGATTTACAAGGTTTTCTCCAGATCTAAAAATCTGTGATTCTGTCTTTCAGATAAATTATGTTTATTCAATATCAAAGAATAAAATATGTAGCTAGTCAAGGTATATTTCTGTGTACAATTTATGCATGCATTAGCATATGCCTACTAATCAATAGAATCTTAAAACTGTTATGATCCTACTTTGTATTTTTCTCATTTTTAAAATTAAACATATTTACATATAGTAAATGTACCCTTTTTATTGTACAGTTCTGTGAGTTTTGACAAATATATACAGTTCCATAACCACCACCACAAAATCAAGATATACAACAATTTCGTTCTCTCAAAAGTTTTCCCCATGGTCCTTTATAAAAGATTAGGGTCCTTTCCCATCCCTAATCCCTGGCAACTGCTGCTCTGTGTTCTGTAATTGTAGTTTCATCTTTGCTTTTTTTAAAAAAAAAAAAATTGAGCCTTTTTATTTTCTTACTTTTGTCTATAACTCTGAAAGTTAAATAATATACACCACCTACCTTCATGGTTGCCTTATATATCTTATTTAATTTTACCATCTTTATAATGCTGGCACTCTGCACCTGTTTTATAAATGAGGAAGCTGAGACTCATAACAGGAAGTAATTTTGTAGGGTCACACAACTTGTAAGCAATGAAGCCCAACTCCCCTGTGACCACAGCACCACAATATGGGCTGTGGTTCAGTCTGCCTCCAAATTTCCTCTACATGAGAGCAACAGAAACTTCTATTTATTTGAGCCTCTGTTATTTGGAGTTTTCTCCTTTATAAAGCCAAATATATCCTCAGTTCTTTTGGGTTCCCTTTTTTGGAGTGCCCTCTTTTCAGCACACATACTGTATATCCCATAGCAAGCTTATCAAAGTCAGGGAAGGATCATAGTTTAATTCACAGTGGTACATTTCTGGAGCCCTGATTGTGCCACAGGTCAAGGTGCATTCTCTTTATTTGATTTTAAATTCAGGAAGTGCATATACAGGTTTGTTATGTGAGTATATTGCATAACGATGGGGTTTGGACTTCCACTAAACCCACCACCCAAATAGTGAACATGGTACCCACAAATTCATTTTGTTAAATCTTTATGTCTCAGAACCTGATCTATATTTCAGTTAGTTTCAAACTCAGAGGAGGATAGGGATATTTACTGGAGCCCCTAAATTCCAACATTTATTTCTATTTCAAATTTACCAGATGATTGCCCATTCTCTAATTCACCTTGTGCTACTATAATTTTAAAAAGCTGTTTAAAGGCCAGGCATGGTGGTTCATGCCTGTAATCCGAACACTAGAAGGCCAAGGCAGGAGGATCGCTTGAGCCCAGGAGTTCCAGACCTAACTGGGCAAAATAGCAAGACAGACCCTCTCTCTACAAAAAAAAATTAAAAATTAGCTGGGTGTGATGGTGTGTGCCTGTAGTCCCAGCTACACCAGAGGATCACTTCAGCCCAGTAGTCCAAGATTACGGTGAGTTATGATTATACCACCATCACACTCCAGCCTAGTTAACAGAGAGAAACTCTGTGTATTAGTCCATCTCATACTGCTATAAAGAAATACCAGAGACTAGGTAATTCATAGAATAAGAGGTTTTATTTGGCTCAGGGTTCTGTAGGCTCTATGAGAAGCATGGTGGCTTCTGTTTCTGGGGAGGCCTCAGGAAGCTTCCAATTATGGTGGAAGGCAGTGGGAGTGAGATGTTTTGCATGGCAAGAGCAGCAGCAAGAGAGGGGACGGGGTGCTACCCACTTTTAAACAATCAGGTCTCATGAGAACTCACTATTGCAACAACAGTACTGAGGGGGATGTTGCTAAACCATGAGAAACCTCCCCTATGATCCAATCACCTACGACCAGGCCCCACCTCCAACACTGGGGATTACAATTCAACATGAGATTTGAGTAGGAACACATATCCAAATCATATCACTCTCTCTCTGATAATAATAATTAAGTACATAAATAAATATAAAAGCTATTTAGTTTTGATTTTAGCATGCATTTTAAAAGTCCATTTTATGCCATACTCAAATTCACCAAAGTATTTTTGCATTAAAAGTTAACCACAGTCACACAAATAGGACAATCTATTTCACACCCACAGATGCCAGATCCACAAGCCAAGGTTCCCTTCCCTTTAGTCCCCTCAGACCACCATTTATAGCGTAACATACTTTAAGATTTGTAAATCTTAAGGCCATTGACATAAGAAAAATGGTATCTAGTGTAGGAAAGAAGGCTACAATGGCCTATAAATTTTTGTAAAAGATACTTACGTGGGAAGAACTAAAGACTGCATTTTAAAATATTTTGCCTTTCACATGTGCTTTCTTGTTAAACAATTTGATGCAAGTTAATATTTACTTCATATTGTGATCTGCCCACATTTTTATATAAGATATAGAAAGCATACAATTAAAACATTAAACTATTACATGAACAGTACATAAGCAAGCTACTTAAATCAATGTTTTTAAAACATAAAGGAAATTGTTAATGTTTTAGTATTGGAACCACTAATGTAAAGAAAGTTACTGTTATCTGGTATTAGAAAGCAAATAACATTACATATCTTGGAGAAATGGGAAGTCATAACATGTGTATTCGTCAGGAAGAACTTTTTCTCTGCTCTCCACATAGGAAGAATTGTGCACTTAATGACTAGTGGCTTTATTTTTATTTTATGAACTTTCTGACTGTTGGACTGACCATACCAGTGTATTTTGGTTGGTTCAATTTCTTATTACAGATGAACTCAAATTAAGAGAAAAATACTTCTGCTATTTGTGTGGATATATGAATCACTTATAATAATATTTTAAATAAAATAACAATCAAAAATGCTTAATACTGGGACTGTCTTCACTGACAGTACAGCAAAAAGTGATTATGCTTTCCTCTCTTTTTTTTGACTGCTAAAGCCTAGGGATATATTTATGTACTTCTTCTAGCAAGTGGGTATAAATTCATGACATAGGTTTTATGTTCTAACATTCCATTGGCCACCTTTTCTCCTTAATTCTACCAACTTTTTGCTTCTTTTAAATTATTTTAAATCATTCTTTTAAATGTAGATATTCCTGTACTATTTCTTAAATCATTTTGGAACAACACAAATTCTAATTTAATTAGCCAGTAAGTTACGCTAACACTGGAATTTTTAGCTATCCACTTAAGACACTGAAAGTAATATAGGTATTAATACAGACTGTGAAAGATAATTATATTTTTCTCTTAACCCTATGAAGTCAGTAATCAAAAGATATTAAAGTTCATCAGCTGTATTGTTTTAAAAGTGTTTATGGAGGCCTTGGCTGTCAGATGTATAAATTCTATTTAACTCATAGAGAAATAAAAACATATAAAAGTAAATAATCCTAATGATTCAAAAAATCAGATACTTGATATTAATGCACTATTACTGACTCCAAGTTCAGACTAACATATCCGTTGTTCAACAATAGAATGAAAGTTAAAGCTAATAAGTTTTATTTTTAAAGTGTAGTTATATTTAAATATAACCATATCCATGTGTTTTGGTTGGTTCAATTTCTTATTACTGATGAACTCAAATTAAGAGAAAAATACATCTGCTATAATATTTGTGTGGATATATGAATCACTTATAATAATATTTTAAAGAGAATAAAACAACAAATAAAAAATGCTTAATACTGGGATAGTTCTCACTGACAGTTCAGAATAAAAAAGAAGAGAAAACATCTCTTCTTTTCAGAACTTTTTACGTTTGTTAGGTCCCTAAGCAATTTTGCCCTAAAGCTATTTTACATATTTTCAATATCATTAGATAGTTTAACTGCACTAGTTCTAGTTTACGCCTCTTCTAGATCAAGTATTACATGTTAATTGTTTTAAGTATTTCCTCTCACTACCAAAGGTGTCCTAGTTTGAATGACAAATTAAATGGTTATCCTAAATATGATAGATTTTGATAGTTCTCAAGAATGGTAGCTAGCATAAGGACATTACTCCAAGAAAGGGCATGATTCCGTCTCTGGGAGACAAATTAATGGTACAATAAAAGAGAGGAGGTCACTCTCTGAATACTACAGCTAAACATTTTCATAAATTGTCATATAAATGATAAAGGCTTAGAGCCTACTCAAACTTCTAGTGAAAGCGCATGAAAATAATTCTAGTAGGTTAAAATGTATTAACTCCCTACTTCTATGTGTCCCAGGAACTATACTAAACACTTTATTTGAATTATCTCACTTATTATTCAAAGCTGGTTTGTAAGTATTATTAGTTCTGCCTCCAATTTACAGATAAGAAAATTGAAGCTTACAGATTGTAAGCAATTTACTCAAAGTTACACTGCTAGAAAGCCATAGAAGCAGAATCTAAACTTAAAATCGATATTTTGACTAGAGCTCTCTATGACTTGCTATACTGATAGCCCATGAATACATAAAATATCCTCTTAGGTGGTCTTATAATATCAGGAAATCCCTGCTTCACCTCTTCCCAACAACCCCACCAGAACACCCATCATCAATTTCAGAAACTCTTTTCTTAGCCATTTCCTCTGGCTTTGTTTAGCTAGTGTATAGTTAGAAAATTTGTGGTTGCCGTCCTATTGCTTATTCTTCCCCTTACCTTTTAAACAGTTCCTCATTTACATTTTCAGAGTCATGTATTTATGATGAAGCTGACACCACCTTCACATGTAAGAGTGAAGCATATGACCTGAGATCAGCGAATTTAGTGCATTCCTTTCCTTTGGCCATAAGGTTTGGCCTATAGACAGGCAAATGATAAAACCTCAAAGCCTCAATGTTTGCAGTCAGAATATTGGCACATAGACTCTTTTACATGCTAGACATGAACAAGAACATAGAGAGTCTTGGGAGCTACCAGCATCCATTCAGTGATCTTAAAGATAAAGGTAACACCACTAATGTAGAGCCAGGAGAAATTGGGTCCTAGGTGGCATTTGATAAGCCACCGGGTCAATCTTCACTTGTCTTTGGCTTTTTATCTATGTGAGTGTATTGCTTAAGCCAGTTTGATACAGGTTTTGTATTACTGGCAACTGAAATCAGCTGAACTAGTACATAAGGGATAACAATGGGAAATTAGCCTTGTAATATGGACAGGTCTCTTAGAAGAAGTGATATGTGAAGAGGTGTACAGCACATTCCAATTTTGCCAATGGTTGGAAAAACTGCAATATTTTGTAGATCACTGATTCTCTCAGTGTAGTCCATTGCCTATAAAATTATTTTTAAAACTAAATTTTTATATTTCCTTTTAACTTGCAAAGGCCATTTCCATATCGTATATCATTCTAGCCTCATAACAATTCTATAAAATAGGTATTATTACTGCTTTATAGATTTCTTTAAAAGCTGAGATGGTTTTCCAAAGATTATCAATCTAAAAAATGGCTAAGAACAAGGATTCAAAATGAAGTATTTTTCATTTCTACCACCCCAAGCAGAACTGGATTTCACCTACTAATAAAATTGAATAATGGGCCTTAGTTCTCTAAGGAAGCTAAAAACCATGGCAAATGCCGTCAGTGTATTCATACTTTGCCTGGGAGTGTGATACAGAAATGATGCTTTTTTTTTATTGTATTTTATGTTTTGGGGTACATGTGAAGAACATGCAAGATTGTTGCATAGGTACACACATGGCAGTGTGATTTGCTGCTTTCCTCCCCTTCACCTATATCTGGCATTTCTTCCCATGCTATCTCTCCCCACCTCCCCACCTCCCAATGTCCCTCTCCTATTTCCCCCCCAACAGACCCCTGTGTGTAGTGCTCCCCTCCCTATGTCCATGTGTTCTTATTGTTCATCACCTGCCTATGAGTGAGAACATGCAGTGTTTGATTTTGTGTTCTTGTGTCAGTTTGCTGAGAATGATGGTTTCCA
>CAUYLG010003332.1:0-13303 GCA_963573385.1 Cacajao melanocephalus | reverse complement strand
ATTTATACCTTGTTACCCTGCCTGTTTTCAACTTTTACCACACAAATTAATAAAAAAAACCCCCGCCCCAAAAAAAAAAAAAAAAAAAAAAAAAACAGGGGCAAAGGTAAAGTGGTAAAGAAAGACAGGAGCCTGAGGTCAGCTGCCAACAGTCTTTGTAACCTTTAGGTGGCACATATCTTTTTCTCTCAGGTGGAGGAAACTTCTAGGGCTAATCTACGGTCTTGTCAAAAATACCCATGATTTGGCAGTTAATCCCCTGATATTTTTCATGCTGGAAAATCTGTCAGTGTCCAAAAAGGCTTACATTCTACAGTCTCTGAGAAACGAAACCACTGGAGTAGACTGAAATGAAATACAGTCATTAATAGTAAGTTTGAGGTTGACTGCTCTTTAAAAGAACAGTTTTTTTTTCTTCTGTTTTTCCAGTGGTGTCCCTCTTGAGGGGCCCCTCTTTACTTTGTACTCTTTGACAGTCAGAAATATACCTGCCCATTTCCGATTTCCTGCTACTGTGTTTGAAATATGGATTTCATATATTTGGGGTAATCACTGGGCTAACTTCATCAGTGAAGTTGGCCTTAGTAAGTTAAAAACACTCAAATTTTAGAAACTCAATGTTCATTGGGTTACAAATGACCGCCCACCATGCTGTTCCTACTGGGGCAGACATCTTTTGTAATTTCTGAAATACAAAATACTATTTTTTCTTTAATGCATTCTCTCTCTTTTTAATTTCTCCATCCTGTGATATGTCTGTCCAAAACAACTTCCCAGAAAGCATGGTATGGCAGAAAAGGGTTTCAAAAAGCATGAGAATTATAGCAAATAGAAATAACTCACACTGAAGTTTTTCAAATATCTCTGGACTATGGCTAGGAACTATTACTATGGCTCACATGTATAATCTCAGCATTTTGGGAGGCCAAGGTGGGCAGATCCCTTAAGTTGAGGAGTTTGAAATAAGCCTGGGCAATGTGGTAAAACCCCATCTCTGCAAAAAATACAAAATAATTAGCCGAGTGTGGTGGTGCACACCTGTGATCCCAGCTATTCAGGGAGGCTACGGAGGGGGGAATCACCTGAGCCCAGGAGATGAAGGTTGCAGTGAGCTGATACTATGCCACTGCACCCCAGCCTGGGAGACAGCGAGATTCTGTCTTTAAAAAAAAATCTCTAGACTATAATCTCATGATTCTAGCATTATTTGGATCAGAAATATATTAGTAGGATAAACTGTGATGACAAATAGATCAAACTTGGGATGGCTCAACACAACAAATATTTTTATGTATCATTACTTAACAGTCCAGGGAGGCTGCAAATAGAGTATATGTTGCAGGTAAGAAATTTTGCTCTGCAATCATTCAGGAATTGAAGCTGTTAGTGATTCTGCCATCTTGAACATGTAGCATTGCTGTCTGTCTGGAGGGTGCCATCACAGTCAGCTAGAAGAGGAAAGGACACAGAGAAACTCACATGGAGTGGCCATACCACATCCATTCACATTCCACTGCCCAAAACTCATGGCCACCGTTAACTGCAAGAGAAGCTACGAAATAGTATGTCTATATATACGAAGAAAGAAGTGGAAGGTGGACTTCGGTAAATGGTATCTGACAGAAGAAAAATGTAAACTTTCTTTTCTTTTTCTTTTCTTTTTTTTTTTTTTTGAGATGGAGTCTCACTCTGTTGCCCAGGCTGGAGGGTAGTGGTGCGATCGCGGCTCACTGCAACCTCCACTTCCTGGGTTTAAGCAATTTTCCTGCCTCAGCCTCCTGAGTACGTGGGATTACAGATGTGAGCCACCATACCCAGCCAATTTTTGTATTTTTAGTAGAGACGAGGTTTCACCACAGTGGTCAGGTTGGTCTTGAACTCCTGACCTCATGATCCTCCCAAAGTCCTGGGATTATAGGCACGAGCCACCGCGCCCAGCAAACTTTCAATAAGATAACCTTATTCTTCAATATTATTTTCCATCACTTCCTAATGTGATGCTTAACCTCCTGCTAGAACAGCTTTCATGCTGGTTTCAAAATACTGTGTTATTCCAGTCTGTCTCATGCCCTCCCATATCTGCAATCTTTGCTCTGCAATGTGGTAAGGACCATTTTTGTCTGATTATATATTCTTCAATCACTCCGAGTTACTCTCTGGATAAAGAAATATGAGGCATGGCGCACAGGCTCTTTCCTAATCCAGCCCTGAGGCTGTATGAAATGGAGGTTAAGAACACAGTATCTGCAACCAGACTGCCTGGGTTTGACTTCCTGCTTTATTTATTGTTCTCTAACCTCAAGCAAGACTTAACGTCTCTCTAAATTTATTTATCTCTAAAATGGGGGTAATACTAATATCACGTCATTGGGCTTGTGAAATGTAGTTGACTTCATATATGCAAAGCACTTAGAATAATGAACATAGCTGAATTATCGTTCTATAACTTTACCTTCCATGATTCTATCTAGTACACATCCCAACTTAGTGATACACAATTTCGATGAAAGGGACATAATCAGTAAGAATAACAATCACTTATGCAGTGCTTCCTATGTGCCAGAAACAGTGAGATAATAAATGTTTGTTGTTTTAAGCCACTAAAGTTTGGGGTGATTTGTTGCATAGTAGCAGATTAGGAATTATCATCGTTTTACAGAGGAAACACCAGAGACCACAAGAAACTAGGCCCAGAACAGTTACACAGAGTAGACCTGTTGAACGGAGTAGACCTGTTGAACGGAGTAGACCTGCTTAACTGTTCTGGGTCTAGTTTCTTACAGTCTCTGGTGTTTCCTCTGAAAAATGATGATAATTCCACTGTTATCCATTTGTTAGAATTAACGTATTATCTTAGACTAAGCCACGTGTTACAAGGGATATGAAAGTGTTTCACTCAATGGTCAGCACACAGAAGGTATTTAGTAAATATTTCCAAAGTACTTCTGCAACAAATCACTGCAGCTCTCTCCTCGCTAGCAGATTGGATTTCTAGCAGTCAAGATGGTTTCTTTAATGAATTCTTACACACAATTTTCAGATTCTATATAGGTTGCTATCCTTGAAAATTGAGGAAAAAATCATTTTCTAGACAAATTCTCAGCATGCCTGAAGAGCTTACAAGGGAAGCTCTTTCCACGTCTCAGTGTCATACCCCGGAGTTTTAATGTTCCATTTCTGAGAAACCATTCCAAGCTGCAGTAAATGCAGTCCAAATGTATAAGGACATGGTACGTTGGTAACAAAGCAGATGCAACAAAAATATGCAAACTCAGGAAAATGCAAATTCGAAACAGTAAAAGATTTCACATAGTCATGAAATACCCCAGGAAGTTCACTGGGGCAGTGAGTTATTAAGACAACTTTTAGAAGCAAGTGCACAACCCCAAGTGCTGTGTGGGTTTCTGTAAGTCCCCACTTTTACAATTGGGAGAGACTAGATGCTCATGGGCCTTTAATTATCTGTTCTTAAAAACCTAAATAATAAACATTGCAAGGACTCAGCCAGTTCATAATTATGACAGTGACTCTTTTGGGGTTTTGCTGATTGGTCCTTACTTGGAAGGTGTAAATAGAGTAGGCAAGTAGGAAAAACAAAGCATAAAAGACGCAGTGCATCTCTTTGCCTGAGGAAAACTCACTTTGGACAGCACCTTGAATGCTATCAGGGAAGCTGGAGTGTTCTCCTGTTCTTTGCTGTCCTTGCCAGTTTCTTCTTCTGAGCTCACATCTGAAGTGTGCCTTCAAGGGAAAAATGCAACAATAGTAATATTAATAACCATGAGTGAAGTGTAATAAACACTTTTGTGCCAGTACTGTTCTCAGACAGGCAGACAGACAGACACACACACACACACACACACACACACACACACACAAATAAATATGTATATATACAAAAATGTTCCTCAGCTTACAATGGGGTTACGTCCTGATAAACCCATCATAAAGTTGAAAAACTGTAAGTTGAAAAGTTGAACTATTGTAAGTTGGGATACACACACATGCACACAGACATACACACACGTATCCATTAACTATACTTCACAAATGAGGAACAAAAAAGTTAATAACTTGACTGACATCATACAGTAAACAGGTGTACCAACAAGGTTCTGTCCCAGGCACTCCAATTCTCAGGTCAACTTTGTTAGTGTTATCTAAAAGAACAGGAATAAGTTATCCACAGGAAAATTTCAAAACCCAAGTTTTTCATGCTCTTTAAATAGGCAATGTTTCTTTTTCACATGTACTCTAATATTCTATGACTAGTCCTAATCATTCTCACTTCACAGCTAGAGGAACTAAGACCAAAAGAACTTACAGATCTTGACTAGTACCACTCAATGAGTGGAAGACCAGGACCCTGTACTGATCACGCAAGTTTCACCACATAACAGCTTGTGACATTGAGTTGTTTCACATATATGACCCCCTCTAAACCAATTTATTAATCTAGAAAATGGGAATAATAACAATTTCTATGTAAAAGGTTATTGGAGCACAAAATAAAGTCGTATGTATAAAACATTTACACAGTTCATGGTACACAGCAGGTCGGTAGTAAATATTTGTTATAATTATCAGCAAAATCATCTCTCTCATTACTGTGGTTGATTTTCCTTTATACATCATTGGAAAGAAATTTCTCAACTGAGTTTCAGTTGAATACAGTATTAGATTATTCCTTAACCGAGTTTCAGCATTTTAAATGTATACTCCCTAGTCTTAAAACTACCTACTAAAAAGAAATTATTCAATGCTTAGACTTTGAACAAAGAAAAACTCTGCTCTAACAGGAAGCTGGTGATGTAGAACGGTAAAGTTTCACTTCGTAGGCACTTTTATTTCCCTTAGAGGTGGACACTGAATGATTTGTGTGTGTACATTTGTCTATGCATTATTCAAAATTAAAATTCCTTAGAGGCAACCGTTGAAAGCCAATCATTTTTTTAAAAAAACTTAAAAAATGACACCTTGAAGAGTTCTTTGGTGCTCATTCATCAAACTTAGCAATGATTTAACTGTAATTCTTTATTCAGATTCATCTCCCACAAAATAAAAATGCCATAAAGCTTTGCAGTACTGTATCCTAGAGAATGGAGAAACTAAAGGAAAAGTAAAAGAAGCAAATGAGAGGAGAACCCCAAAATGAGCCCATCCTGGCAACCTTCTAAAAAGAAAGAAACAAGCAGCCCCTTCTCTCAGCTCTTTGGAAAGAAATATTTTATCTTGACAATTTCTGCACTTCATAGTTGATTCATAGCATGACCTATCTCAAACAATTGAAGATTCAGATGAAGTTTGCAATTAACCTTTCTATGTCATTTTGCAAAACATTCTCATAACCTCATCCAGCCCTTTTACAAATTAGTTATCTGAAGTGAACATCGCTATGTTCCCATTTTAGAGAGGAAGGTACTGAGCCACAGAGAGGTTATTTACTCATGATAATAAGTTGGTAAGACTAAGAAGCAGGAGTGATACTGCCTTCCTTCTCCAAATATCCTGTTCTTTATTATGAGTACATAAAGAGTATTAAAAATTAATTACAGTTTAACAATATTAAGTAAATGTCCTCGTGAAATCCACGGTTTTAAACTTATGGTTATCTATTTATCAAATAATTAAATTCTACTCACTTAACAATATTCATTGAGTTCATTCTGTAAATGGACATCAGGCCACGGGCAGATATAAAATATGAAGCTCGATCTGTGATCACAGAGATGAAACATACAATTTAGAGAGAGAAAGATAAGCATGATGACAAATAAATAATGTATGAAAATTAGTCATTATTTTAGGCCAACTTTTTCTAAGCTGTAAGCTGTCTTCCTACTTCTGCCAGGTGTTAATAATTGTTTTACCTTTAAAAAGTAGGGGAAGAAGAGTACTTCATGGTGGGAAGATATTCAATGGGGACATAAGCATCTTCCTCTTAGAAATTAACAATGCACAGTGTTTTGAAAGCCCTGAAAACAATAAAAACCTGATTAGGTTTTTATTTTTATTTTTATTTTTATTTTATTTATTATTATTTTTTATTGTACTTTAGGTTCTGGGGTACATGTGCAGATCACGCAGGATTGTTGCATAGGACATACATGGCAAGGTGGTTTGGTGCCTTCCTCTCCTCATCACCTATATCTAGTATTTCTCCCCATGTTATTCCTCCCCACCCTCCCCATCCCCCCTTCCCTCCCCTAATCCCCACCACCTGACCGCAGTGTGTGATGCTCCCCTCCCTGTGTCCACATGTTCTAATTGTTCAACACCCGCCTATGAGTGATACCATGCGGTGTTTGATTTCCTGTTCTTGTGTCAGTTTGCTGAGAATGATGGTTTCCAGCTTCATCCATATCCCTATAAAGGACACTAACTCATCATTTTTTATGGTTGCATAGTATTCCATGGTGTATATGTGCCACATTTTCTTTATCCAGTCTATTGTTGATGGACATTTGGGTTGGTTCCAGGTCTTTGCTATTGTAAACAGTGCCACAGTGAACATACGTGTGCATGTGTCTTTATAATAGAATAATTTATAATCCTTGGATATATACCCAGTAATGGGATTGCTGGGTCAAATGGAATTTCTATTTCCAAGTCCTTGAGGAATCGCCACACTGTCTTCCAAAATGGTTGCACTAATTTGCACTCCCACCAACAGTGTAAAAGTGTTCCTATTTCTCCACATCCTCTCTAGCATCTGTCTCCAGATTTTTTAATGATCGCCATTCTAACTGGCATGAGATGGTATCTCAAAGTGGTATTGATTTGCATTTCTTTAATGACCAGTGATGATGAGCATTTTTTCATATGTTTGTTGGCCTCATATATGTCTTCTTTTGAAAAGTGTCTGTTCATATCCTTCACCCACTTTTGAATAGGCTTGTTTGTTTTTTTCTTGTAAATCTGTTTTAGTTCTTTGTAGATTCTGGATGTTAGCCCTTTGTCAGATGGGTAGATTGCAAAAAATTTTTCCCATTCTGTTGGTTGCTGGTTCGCTCTAATGATTGTTTCCTTTGCTTTACAGAAGCTCTGGAGTTTAATTAGATCCCATTGTCTATTTTGGCTTTTGTTGTCATTAAATCAGTGTTTCCTAAAGAGTTTCATAAAACAAGGTTACTCACAAATCTGGTTGTCCTAGGAAAGTGGTTTTCAAGCTTGAGCATGTACACAAGTATCATTGGAAAGGTATTAAAATACAAATGTGTGTGCTCCACTCCAGAAATTCTGATTCAAGGGGTCTTATTACCATCTGAGAACTTGCATTTTTGCCATATTCCTAGCTTATCTGATGTTTCAGGATTGAGAACTTAATTCAAGTAGTATCTCTACAGAACAGTTTTAAAAATGTTCCCCTGAAGTAGGATGATTATACTTAACACAAATGTAATATACTCAGGTGATGGACACCCTTAATATCCTGACTGGATCACTACACATTAAATACATGTAACACATTTTCTCAAGTACCCCATACATTTGCATAAATAAATAAATAAAATTATATTTTTCTCAAATAAAAAATAAATCCTCATCTAAAATGTTAGAATCTTTCTTTTTTGTAATATTAATAAATACATATAAATATTCTCATTATTACATGCATGTAGTTACATTCCTTTACATGATGCACCAGAAAGAATATCCATTCTAAGCAGGAAAGAATGAAGAGAAGAAGGCATTGTTTAAAACACCTATTATGACAGTAATTCAAATTCTATGTCTACCATTATTAAGCTGTATGACTTTGAGCAGGGATCGGAAGGTATTTTAAATTGAGGTGAAGATATGCACGAAGCCAAGTGGAAAATGTCATATGTCCCTGCATACAGAGAACAAGCTATTTTGCTTGGTTGGAGATGAGGAGACAGAGGCTGTACATAAGAATGTGTTCAATTTAAAGCAACAAAATATATAGAACAAACTACTTTCGGCAGTCAAGGGGATATATTGGCTCACATCACTGAAATATATAGAGACACAGCAGCTTTCCAGTTTGGTCTGGCCTGCTAGCTCTATCCCCTCCAGAGTATAGGCTCCAGGCAGGCAGGAAGGAAGAGTATCAGTTCTCTTGGTGTCTAGTACACCGCCTGTATTAGGGTGGGTCCTCAATAAATTCATGTTGTGTACAATGAATACATGTCCTCAAAGACGTGGTTAGTGTCAATATCACTCCTTTCCTCATGGTTTCTATTTCAATATTAGTCTAACCTGTCTTAGGGGCACAAGATGGCTGCCATTAGCTTGAATTAGCTAAACACTTCTCTTTTCATGCCTGTGAGAGATTAGCTACCTCTTCCACAAATGAATTTTCTCTTCTTCCTGGGCACAATACTCTGTATTTACCAGCCTCCTTTACAATTAGGTGTATCCATGCAACTCAGTTCTAGCCAATGGCATGTGAGTAGTAGTGATATCTACCCCTTGCAGACCTACACATAAGGGCTCCCAGGCACATCTTCTTTGCCCTTTCCTGGAACACCTGCTCAATGCCAATAAATACAGGAATCTTAGCAGCTACATATTGCAGTGGGCAGAGCTTTCATCTTTCAGCCTTTTCACATTTTTTAGTTTAGTTTTGTTTTTTAATTGATATAGGAGCTGGCCTAATAAAAAACTGAAGAAAAATATAGCATTTTGTTCTGGGTTTCTCATTAGAAACATGAGGTTTACTCTGTTGAAACCGGCTTAGTTCATATGATCATCCCCTGAGGTGAGGGGAAAGAAATGTGCCAATTGATTAAGCCAAGGTCACATGCTCCAAATCTAGAATTGGATTTTGGGGTCAGTTTTCCTAAACCACATAGATACCCAAGTAGAAATCAGGCTCCATTGACAACAGGGAATAGTTCTTAGAAATAAAACTACAAATGTCCAATCCAAGTCGTCAAGTTCCAAGTGAGGAAGGCTTTCCATTAAAGCATGTGGATGCTCCCTCATAGGCAACTGGAGGTCACTGGCATATTTTAAGCATGGGAGTAACACTGTCAGATTTTTTTCAATTACAAAATGCTTTAGCATAGTGAAAATTATAAAGAACAATATAAGTAACAGATATGCACTCACTATTCTGCTTAATCAAATGTCATACTTTGCCATGCTTGATTGAAATTTTTTAAAGAAATATTACAGATGTGGTAGAAGCATCCTATATGCCCCACTGCTGATGCATACCTCTCTTCCCAAGGGTCACCACTTTCTGACTTTGATACTTAACATTCCCAGGCATGGTTTAAAACTATTGCTGAATTTGCATCTATGCATAAATAATACATACGACTGACTGCATGTTTTGAAACTTATTAAATAATATCAAATGATTAAAATTTTTCACAAATTGCTTCTTTAGACTCAATCTTTTATAAGATTGCCATTAATATCTTTTTAGATCATTCATTTCGACTATCATATTTTCATTGAATGAATATGCTATGGTTCATTTGTCCATTCTGTTGTGGATAAATGCTTGTGTTGTTTCCATAATTTTGCTATTAAAAATAGTGCCATTGTGAACATTCTTGTGTGTATATCATTGTGTACACATGCTAGAGTTTCTCTAATGTATTCTGGTGTATATTGCTGGACCAAAGGCTATATAAGTCTTCAATTTCCCTAGACGTCATACCAACTCATACAGGCATGACCAGTGTGAGCATCTCAGTGCTCTACATTGTCCAGATTCTACATGAAGCACAGGTGACCTATTGGTCAGGTTGACTGATATTAGAAGGTTATTGCCAAAGTCTACGTGAGAGAGGCTGAGGGTCTGAAATACCTAAAGTAAGGGAGATAAAGTGAGAGAGAAAAGAAGTTAACATATTTAGAAACAAAATCCACATGACTTGGAAATTGATTATGGAGAAAATAGGGAGAAGAAGAGATCAAGAAGACTCTGAAGTCTCTAGCTTGAACACAAGGGGAACCTTGTATGTAGTGAGACTGATGACAGATTCGTCTTGAACATATTGCCTTTGAGAGCTTTGGAGTAATAAAGAAAGCACTCTGCATCAGGCATTTGGATATTTAGGACTCAGAGATTGAAAAGAGATCAAAACAGAAAATACAAATTATAGAATCATTGAGATGGGTAAAATTAGAAGAGTTGGAGCAAGAAAAATACATAGAATCAGTAGAGAAGTGAGTTAAGAAAATATCTCTGGGAAACACTAATTTTCAAAGGCATATAAAAGGAAGAGAAGCCTGTGAGGAGACAGAGAGTGAAGAAAGAGACAAAGTGTGTGATATTGTAGTAGCCAGTGGAAGAGAATTTCAAACAATGAGCGGTCAACCACATTAAATGCAGCTGGAAAACCAAGACGTTAAAAATTGAAAATTAAACATTAACATACAATGAAGTTATTAACTCCATATTAAGGATGGTTTCAATGGAATGGCATAGATGGAAATAATCGCAATTAGTTAAGAAATTTTTTAAAAAAACAAATTTATATAGCTAACACTCTCAAATTAAATTTTTTGAAAATAAAACACTAAGATGGAATTTGGGTGCAAGATGTTTATTGAAAATCAACACGTGTGAAAGGAAAGAGAATGAACCTAAGAAAATTGGCTCCCGAGTCCATTAATGTAAAGACTATGTTATATTGTCTTTCTATCTTTAGGGAAAAATATATCTAATTCATCTCGTGTCACTGGAATCAGATTCATCAAATCCATTTTGGACCACTCTGATCACTAGTTTCATCCTCACAGACACAGTAAGGAAAGTAAAGCCAAAGGTTATAAGAGCAAAGGACATAAAAGGAAATGGCATATTCTCCCCTCACCTTTGCCCTCTTTGATTTTCTCCATTGTTGCTAAAAGAAATACTTAGAAAACTATGAAAAAAAACTTTTGTCTGTAAATGAAGCCCCATGATTATGAATTCTGAATCCTTGTAACAGACCAATAAGACTGATATATGACTTCTACTAGTGGAGACTGGGAAGGGGTGACTTTAGCTCACCGAGCCTGATCACAGCAAAATAGAAAATGATCATAGCATCCCTTCTTTAACCTGGGGTGACTATGAACATTCAATGGGAGCTAACTGCTGTATTAAAGTCCTGGGTGCAGCCCCTGGCACATGACATGGCCCATGAGGTGGTAGTTCTGAGTACCCTTGCCCATCAGTAGTGCTGGGGGGAGAAGGGAGGGCAGCCTGCTCACGAGGGAGAGCAGGAATGAGGCTAGGAAGGCAAGAAGTCTCCTGTTTGAGAGAGACTTCAGTTAATGTTCAGTCAACTTCCTGTGGTGCTAAGAAGTAAAAGTTGAACTTGACTATCAAGGAACCGGCAGGTGTTAGCTGGGCCCCTTGGAGGAAGTCAACAAGCCCCACCACATCTAACAACACCTACTGCTTGCAGCCCTTCCTCCAGGTCAGGCAGCTATGCACCTCATGTTTCCAACTGAGGGGGAATGAATGGGCACCAAAAGCAGATGATTTTACTTCTTTCCCAGGGATGGAAGAGGGTGAAGAAAATAGCAGGTATTGGACACTTACTATATTGGATACCTTATATATGTAGTGCAGTGTCATTATTCCCACTATGCAGATGAGGACACTGAGGCTCAGAGAGGTTTTCAAGACACACATCTGGTCAATAGGGAGCCAGGATTCAAACTCATGTCAGCCTGGTACTCAAGTCCCCTGTTCTTTCCATGACTACATTAGATGTATCCCTAGATAGTCTGGGTGTAAGAGCATGAGTCTTCCATGAAAGGGAGTGGGGGCTCCTCTTGGAACATACCTCTTTAGGAGCCTTCCATCATTGCTCTGCCTTCCTCCTCCGTGTAGCCTCAGCACTCACTATTGGGCCCTTCTCTAGGAGTTTGCAGTCTAGGGGGAGAGATGGGCACATGAGGAAGCAATTTCCATGTAGTATGGCAAATACTGAACTAAATAAATGCATGAATGACTACAAAGAACAGAGAGTTGGGGCCACCTAAATCAACATGAGGCTCATGTTGAGTCCTGAAGAGTGAGAATTGGCCAGAAAAATTAAGGAGGGGCAGGGAATTACAGAGAGAAGTAATAGATGAACAAAAGCAAAGAGGCATAAGATAGTCTGGAGTCTGGTCAAATTACAATCAGTTGGAAGTACTAGAGAATAAAATACAAAGCAGAGAGAGGGGAGAAGTAAAGCTGAATAGATAAACAGGGTCAACTTACAAAGGGTCTGATGCAGGCTAAATTCCAGGTGCTGCTATCAAAATACAAGTAAGAAAACTCAAAATATTTAACGATTTTTGTGGAATATTTTAAGACCTTTAGTGGACGTTTCATGAAGCGCTCCTGTATTTGGAGGGAGTACTGGCAGCAAACCAAACATAATAAAATGTATGTACATCAAACATTGACACATTTATTCAACAAGTATATATTGAGCACCTACTATGTGCTAGGCACTCTTTTAGTCATCAAATATTCTAGCACTAAATAAAACACAAGGCCAGGCATGGGGGCTCACGCCTGTAATCCCAGTACTTTGGGATGCAGAGGCGGGTGGATCTTGAGGTCAAGAGTTTGAGACCAGCCTGGCCAACATGGTGAAACCCCTTCTCTACTAAAAATACAAAAAATAGCTAGATGTGGTGGCATGTGCCTGTAGTCCCACCTACTCAGGGGGCTGAAGCAGGAGAATTACTTGAACCCAGGAGGCAGAGACTGCAGTGAGCCGACATTGTGCCACTGCACTCCAGCCTGGCAACAGAGCAAGACTCTGTCTCAAAAAACAAAACAAAACAAACAAAGAAACACAAAACACACTGCTGACTTTGAAATAACAATAAAGAAAATAAGTGAATTATGTATTATCTCAGCAGATATCGCATGGTTCGTGGAAAGACATATCAGGGAGGGGGGCGGGAAATGTTATGAGAGGGATTGCAATACCAATAGGCTGTTAAGACAGCTCCTACTCAGGTCATGTTTGAGCAGACACTTGGAAGAGAGGAGGGAGCTGGCCAAGCTGATATCTGGGGAAAGGCATTCCAGGAAGGGGGACCAGCCAGTTCAAAGTCCTGGGGGGTGGGGGAATTGTGGTTGGCATATTTGAGGAGTGATAAGGAGGCCAGTGTGGCAGGAACAGAATAATCAAAGAAAAAGATGGTAGTAAATTAGGTCAGATAAACAGTTTGAGACAAGGGCTTTTTTTTTTTTTTTTTTTTTTTTTTTTTTTTGTTATTTAGTATTGATCTTTCACACACACAGAAAGTGGGTGGGATGATATTTGGTCACAACAACCACAACCACCCCCCTTCAAAAGAATAAACAGCCACACCCACCACC
>CAUYLG010003331.1:0-22581 GCA_963573385.1 Cacajao melanocephalus | reverse complement strand
GATAAAGAAAATGTGGCACATATACACCATGGAATACTATGCAGCCATAAAAAGGATGAGCTCAGGTCCTTTGCAGGGACATGGATGAAGTTAGAAACCATCATTCTCAGCAAGCTAACACAGGAACAGAAAACCAAACACGGCATGTTCTCACTCATAAGTGGGAATTGAACAATGAGAACAGATAGACACAGGGAGGGGAACATCACACACTCAGGCCTCTCAGGGGTTGGTAGGGCTAGGGGAGGGATAGCTTTAGGAGAAATATCAAATGTGGATAACCGGTTGATGGTGATGACACAGTAAACCACCATGGCATGTGTATACCTATGTAACAAACCTGCATGTTCTGCACATGTATCCCAGAACTTAAAGTATAATTTTAAAAAATCCTGACTAAATTATGTGTTCAATGTAAAATTAATTGTAAGTTAGTGTTGCCAGGAGAGCTCATTACTTAGTTACCATGTATTCCCTCTCATCCCCTGCTTTGTTAATAAAGCTAAAAGCAAATTACTTAGGACAGCAATGTCAAATCACTTTCTTTTCCCAAAGCATCTGATTTTCGCGCTGTGTGTGTTTTAAAAGCCCCTACCTCAACTTGGGCAAATAGAACCTTCGTTTACCATGCTATTCCCATCCCGCCTTTGAAACTTCTGAAAAAGGCAAAGCGGAGTAATTGTTTCAGACATATGCTTAGCATACTTTGAAGTGCATATAAGTTCTTTTTCAGTTTCATTTGAACCCCAGCTGTCTTCACCGAAGTCTATAATCAATCTGAATTAAGTTGTCCTACTTCTCCTAATAAGTCTCTTATTAAGTTCTGCATCAGCCTCTTAGGGAGACTTAAAAGCTAATTCATGTAGAATTGCCATTTTCTACTAATTCATTTGTCAGCTCTCCAAATTCCAACAAAAACAATTGTAAAGACTATTAATTTGGCTCTTCATAAACACCTTATGTAAGTGTAGTATACATTGGAACCAAACAAACGTTTTAAAACAGTGGGTGGGAGGAAGTGGGTTGATGGCATTCTAAACGCTTCCTTTTTTGACTGTTATGAAATGCCTTCCACATCGAAAGCATAAAGCCATTTATTTAATAAGGGAAACATCCTTCTGCTTTTACTTTCATAAATAAGATAATGACTGAGTGAACTTTGCTTAAAAATAGGAAAAGGCTTTAGAACAGTTGGAAAAGGAATGTGTTCTTTTTATTATTGAACTTATTTTAATTTGGACTTCTTAGTGTTAGTTTGATGGACTGTGATAAAAGGAGGAGCTAGAATTGGTTACTATTGTTATTGCATTCAATCAGAGTTGTACAGTTACTCTTCTGGTCATGGGATATTTAGGAGAACATGGATAATCAAAGTGTTCAGCTAATGAGTTCATCTGACATTATTCCACTCAAGAAGTGTTTAATTAGAAAATAAAAATTTCTCCAAACAATACTATCCTTCCTACGATTTCAAAACAACTATATCAAAATCTGATCCTATAATATGCCAATCCTGTTTGCTAGGATTTATTCTAGAAGCTTTGTTTGTGGCTGGTAATAACTATAAATACTATTCCTCAAGAGTCTTAGGTAATAAAAGATTATTCAAAAAACTTAATATACTCTCAGTATTAAAGGATATACAAATGCATTCATTTATTAATTTATGATATGGTTAAAACCTATGCCCAGAGAAGTCTGATCTCATTATAGAGTGTGAACATTTAATTTATTTCAAAAATAAATATTATATCGAGAGTTGTATTAATGGCATCTTAGTTTACCTGGGAATATTATTATTAAGCAGCAAGCTGAGGGAGCAAGGATTTGTATTAGCTCGTGCACACATGTGCATATACCATATTAACTAGAAACAGTGCTAAAATGTGAGTTATTTATTTAATGGAAATTCCATATTTCCTTAGAAAATGAAATCACACAGCCAATATATACTTTTAATTATTTTTTGACATCTAACAAAGTCATGACTAGAATCACAATTCTGTTACTTTCCTACCAAAAATAAAACAGGAAATATTTTAAGATCAAATAACCCAAGGAGTTGGCTTCTTCCTGTCATGCTTGACAATTACAATTTTCAAAATTTATCTGTTAACATTGACACCAATATTACGCCTTACACAACCTGACATTAACTAAGTTAAGCAATGGCATTGAATAATTGTTCTTGGTAAATCAGTTTTCTGGGTATTAAGGGAACAGATGTGTCTGTGATACTAACTTGACTCTCTCATTTTAATGGGGCCTAAGAAAGAATTTTTCATCATAAGATTTTTACATGTTAAAATAATATTTTTAGTTATAATTTACACTTACTGTAGGTTTTTCTGTTTAAAAGCATCTTCCAAAAGCAGAGATTCTCAAACTTTTTTTACTTCAGTTATCTTAACAGCCAAGAAGACATACCCCGATATCTCCCACTTCCACTTACCTGTCTCCTTTTTCGATGAGCATGACAGTTCTTTGATGGTTCTTGTTTTATTTTTTTAATCTCACATCAATTTTATATTTTCCATAATGCATTCATCATGTTTTAATATGAAGATGCTTTTTCTTCAAATTCTGAAGTAAATGAATCTTTCAGCACATTCACCTATGAACATGAAAGCGTAAGTTTAGAATTATAGTATGAAGGATTGCCCGGTTTGTGCAGGCTTTGTCTTTTTCCATCAACTTGTTTATGTACACAGACAAAAAGAGCAGACCCTTGCTATTTCAAATTTATCTTTTGCAGTTTCATCTGATTATTGCGATGCAAAGTTCCATGACTAGTAGCTCTTAATTTCGAACATGCATTATTTGAAGCCTCTGTGCACAGTCACTTAACCAATGAGTTATACGGCGTTTTAAGTCAGGTTCCATGAATGCAGACCCTGAGAACAGGGGTCTAGGTACCTGCGATTTATAGAGGATCTGTTCTCAAGAGAAGCCTGTATTGGAGTTAGGGAGGCATAATACAGGAGAAGAAATAGCCCAGCAAGTGTGCCATTTCAGGTGAAACCTCGCATTGTGTCTGATCCAAAGAGAGAGAGAGCCCTGGAACAGAAACCGCACCGTGGAGTTGTGCTTTCATACCAGTCATTTTGCCACTGACATGCTAGCAAATAATTGCCAACTAGCTCTGAGGTGGGATGAATCCTGCTGTGTATCAAAACCAGTTTTGATGGTGTAAATACTCGCACCACTGCTGATTTCCAGCTGCCAACATAATGTCACTGAATGTAGAATTGGGAGGAGACGCACACAATTGGCTCTTGGGCTCTGCTGCAGCGCACCACTGGCTGTGGTCCACTCCTGGGATATGGGTTACCACCTGGGCCAGGCGGACCCCATAAGCAGAGGTCACATCTGGAGAAGGCAGGCAGCTATAAGACATTAATAGTCAACCATCACAGCAGATGGAGGATGGATGCCCAGGATAGGTAAAGTGTCCCCTACAACTAATAAGTAAACCTAGTAATCCACTCACTCTGCATATTTAACATGTTTTTTTTTTTTTTTTTTTTTGAAATGGAGTTTTGCTCTTGTCGCCCAGGCTGGAACGCAATGGCGCAATCTGGGCTCACCGCAACCTCCGCCTCCCAGGTTCAAGTGATTTCCCTGCCTCAGCCTCCCGAGTAGCTGGGATTACAGGCATGCGCCACCACACCTGGCTAATTTTGTATTTTAGTAGAGATGGAGTTTCTCCTTGTTGGTCTGGCTAGTCTCTAACTCCCGACCTGAGGTGATCTGGCCACCTCAGCCTCCTAAAGTGCTGGGATTACAGGCGTGAGCCACCACGCCCGGCCTCAACATGGCTTTTTAATGCTGTTTTGTTTTTGCATATACAGTGATTCTTTATAAATAATGAGAATTTTTTTTCCTTATGGAAAATCCACCTACCCTCCACCCTACCATCAAGCTATTCATCAGAATTAGTGATGGAAAAGAAGAGTTAGTGAATGAAAAAGTCTAAGAAAGTGATGTCTATTGGTAAGAAAATGGCCTCATAAGTGAGTTGGGCTTTATAGTTATGGAATCTGTAAATGAATAGGCATTCAAGTTTTCCAGACATGATCACTGAGAGTGTCAAGAATTTTCAGTGGCAATGCTTCTCACTTTAGCATACATCAGAATCACCAGGAGGGCTTGTAGAAACTCAGGTTGGTGAACTCCTTCCCCAGAGTTCCTAATTCAGGATGTCTGGGGCAAGGCTAAGAATTCCCAACTGGTTCCCAGATGATCGTGATACTGCTGGTTCAGAAATACACTCTGAGAGCATTCAATAGTAAAGCTACTGTATGTGTACGTTAATACATATTTTGTGTACTGTTAGCATTTCTTCAATCACAAGTAATAAATGTATCATTTATTATTTCTTTTATAATTATTATCAATATCCAGAATATTTAGTTCAAAAATGAATGCAGGCACATGGCCTCCTCTTAGATTGATTAATACTTTAGGTAGGAGAGCATGATAGGGAGCATTGTTTCACTCAGGAACCTTGAAATGAATAATGTCTTCTTATCTAAATCTCATGTGTGGAAGACATTGACAGTTGTTTATTTCATTTTTCCTGTTGGTATTTTAATGACACCAGTACAATTTCGGGGTTGCTTTAGATGACCAACAGCATAACTTGCCTTCCCAGTATTAATACTTTAATGTTAAAAATATGTAGTGATGGCTGGCCGTGGTGGCTCACGCCTGTAATCCCAGCACTTTGGGAGGCCGAGCTGGGCAAAATTGCTTGAGCTCAGGAGTTTAAAACCAGCCTGGGCAACATAGTGAAACCTCATTTGTACAAAAAAATACAAAAATTAACCAGGTGTAGTGGTATGTGCCTGTAGTCCCAGCTACTTGAAAGGCTGGGGCAGGAGGATTGTTTGAGCCCAGGATGTCAAGGCTGCAGTATGCCCTGTTCACTCCATTGTACTCCAGGCTGGGTGACACAGCGAGACACCTCTCTCTCTCTCTCTCTCTCTCTCTCTCTCTCTCTCTCTCTCTCTCTCTCCCTCTCTCTCTCCCTCTCTCTCTCTCTCTATATATATAGTCATATAACTTTTTTCTTTGTGTAAATGTTTTTTGCATTTATCAATAAAAAGAATTACATTTTAATATTCTCCTTACAGTTTCCTACCAAACATACTGATGATAAAATTGTAAATAGTGCTTTATAGAGTTTCTGAATCTAGGACATTAAAAATAGTTGGGATCAGTCAACACTTTTGAAGTAAAATGTACTTGCTGGATATGAATAGCTGATAGCTTCTCCAGGAATTCCTACATTTTATAACTTACCTTGTCTACCCCTTGAGACTCTGTGTTCAGGGGGACGGTATATTTTTGTGTATAGAAATAGAGATGAGGGCCAGGCACAGTGGCTCACGCCTGTAATTCCAGCACTTTGGGAGGCCAAGGCAAGTGAATCACGAGGTCAAGACCAGCCTGGGCCAAGATGGTGAAACCTTGTCTCTACTAAAAATACAAAAATTAGCCAGGCGTGGTGGCACATGCCTGTAATCCCAGCTGCTCAGGAGGCTGAGGCAGAGAATTGCTTGAACCTGGGAGGCAGAGGTTGCAGTGAGCTGAGATCTTGCCACTGCACTCCAGCCTCGGTGACAGAGTAAGACTCCATCTCAAAAAACAAAACAAAAAAAAAAAAACAAAAAAAAAAAAAGAAGGAAAAGAAAGAAAAAGAAATAGATACGAGGTAAAAGTGTGAGAGCAACGGGAAGTCGAAAATAGTCTTAACTGAAGTGATTGAGGAAGAGGGATTTTTCTCAAAAATGGTGCAAAAAACCAATGTACTAAATATCTGTGAAAAAGTTCATGGTTCTGGTATAGGGTGAGTGATATATGAAATGAGAATCATGGGATAAACGTAATGGAAACAAATGTCTTAAAATTTGTTTTTAGCATTAAACAAGAAACACGAAACACAAACTTTTCCCTTATTCTGGAATCTGAGAGAGGAGAAGGATGAGAAAAAAATGAAATTCTACATTAGAAGCTATTTGATTGATGTTCAATGTAAAATTGAAACAGCTATGGTCAAACCAACTCAAATCAATTGACATTAAATACTTGAGTTAACTGAATTAGGCAGAATAAGGGCACATTAATGTTCAAAGTTGTTGAAAATTGGTCCACATATTGTTATGCTTTTTGTTTGTAAACCTCAATATTTATTAAATTTCCACAGTATGTTCAGCCCTGAAATGTGAAACTCTCTTAACCAGAATGAGGCTGGAGAGTCTAACCCTAAGATAAATTTCTGTGTTCTTTTAAGGAATTGATTTGTATGGTGATTTTTTTTCTTCATTTAGTTAGGAGCCTGCCAGTCCTGTTTCAAAACATACTTATTTTTAGAAGTTTGATTTTCTGGGATTTTGCATCATTATACACTCAACTGACTCATTTAGAACTTTTTCCTATCAAATATTCACATTCTATCATCATCATCTTAACACGGCATAAGCAAGTTATTGAACAGAGTAAGTCAATTTGTTGGCGGTATATGCCAAAGTACAGAAATTAAGTAGAAGCAAAAGTGAATGAGAGTCTTTGGCACTATATTGGTGTTTTTTTAAGAACCAATGACAAATTACTGCTGAGTTTCCTTTTATTTACTTTTTTCCTACTCTTAAAACATTGTGACCCGTTTTGAGATCTATCCATTGTTGCGAACCTAAAGCCTATTATGTCTTTATTAAATGGTACCCATACAACTGACCTGTGATTTAAGTTTCTTATCTGCCCCCAAGCAAGTAGGCTACATGCAACAGCATTTCACCTGCTTCACCTTCTACTTGGCAGTCGGTTTTTGGTCTTCACATATTTCTAGCAGGGATGGAGCTAAAGCAAGGGAATGGTCCATTGTTTTAGACCTTCACAAACTCAATATGCTAGAATCTCCACAAAGGTTATCCAATATCAAGGTGACTTTTGTGCATCCTATAAAACATAAGGTTAAAAGAAATATAGGCTAAACAAATGAGCATAAATTCTGTTACTCCTTTGGCTTACGGTACGAATAAAATACTACCTTTGGAACCATCTCACCGTTTTTTGTTTTTTTTTTTTAAGGTGGAAGGAAGACATTTGCAAAGTCTTTTCTGCCATAAAACTGCCTAGGGTTTGGGGTTGATCGTTGTATGTAAGAGGGATCTTGGTGAATCTGACCCACTTTGAATCTAAAATTACTGAATTCTTAGTGAAAAGATTATTTTAAAAAGATTTTTGAACTCTTTTTCTACTGAAATTGTATTCTCCTTTAGATAATGCAGCATCACCCCTGCAGATTTTTGAGGGCACTAAATCATACTCCTCTTTTGAAAAAGAAAAAGGTCTATTACTATTAAATATATCTGTTAGTTGAATACCAGTCACTTTTTCTAAAGGGTAGGTTTGGCCAGTGACTGATTTTTTTTTTTACACCACATCTGAGAACATTGTTTAGACAGCTTGACACCTAGACTAATTTATGTAAGTAGTAATTTATTCATCATTTGCATGTACTTAACTGGACATTATCATGATAGCAGTTGTCATAACAGACTATTACAGGATATGAAATTAGATATTACCTTAAGATGTGTTCAGAAAAATCAGAATATTATCTTGAAAATATCAATTTTATGGTGAGAAAAATGACAAACTGAATAAACTATTGACTCCAGAAGCTAGACCTTTCACATATGCATGTGTTCATAGAGGTAAAAATAACAACTAATAATATATCCAGAGGGCCCATATTGCTCAGAAATGAATACATAAGACTTTCTTTTCAGCCTCAGAATATGATGAAAAGAAGATGAACCATTATTTTTTAAATTTCACATTCTAATTTTTAAACAGGATGTTACAAAGACTTTAATGAAAAAAATTCATTTTATGTTCCTTTCATTTGACTTTAAGTAGTTGAATATCCTGCTTTTCTGTTTTATTTTCAAGAACTAAAGCTGTTTTAGAAAGACTAAAAACATTAATTATGTTTAGGAACTACAATAATCTGAAAGTAAAATTGGACATTGAAGGACATTTTGCAATCCTTTTGAGCTCTTTTCTGTGTCTTATTTTTATCTCAGTTCTTAAAAAATTTGTATTCATCTTTGATTCATTTCTGCTTTAGTATTTCTAAGTTAATACATTGAATGAAAAATCAAATCAGTAAAAATCCATTTTGTTTCAGTTTCAGTAGTAAGTGCCTTCCCCCAGAACCAAAATTAAATAAATGTGCTGCATAGAAAGCAAACTAGGTACAGCATATTGAACGGGTAACTCACAACCCTTGATTCCTCTATTAATCATTATTCATACATGCAGAAGTAGCTTAATTTGCTTTAACAAGTAAAAACAGAATCTCTTTGAGACTGCGATCTACAATATTATACTTTGTCCTGCATTTTCTTGGTCAAAAATTTCATTTTATAGCTATGGATACCTTTTGGTTTAGAATTTGTTTCTTTATAAGCCTATATAATAATAGTCATCATTTAAATGAAATAATATTCATTAGCCTTAAGCTGCATGATTACAGAGACTTGGTCTATTTTGTGCTATATTTCCAGTGCCTGAAATATTTTCTGGTTTGTAATAGGTACTCAATAATAGTTTTTAGAATAAATAAATAAATTTGTACAAAAGCATAGATATGCATGACCCTTAAAAATTATTTTGCAAATACTTTGCTCCATTTGCCACCACTTTATTTCTGGCTATTGTTTCTTCTTGTCTCTGTCCATGAACACTCTTTATCCCTTCTTTCTCCTTTCCTCAATGACCACAAGTTATACTGATCTACTTGAGATTTTCCAGATGACGATTTCATGTCCAGAGGCACATGCCTCTTCTATTGTTCCCCTCTGTGAATGATTTCAGCCACCTTATCTACTCAGGAGGTCTCTTCTGACCTGCATCAACATCCTTCTTTGCACCTTCCAAACTCTGTGACTCAACTTTTCATAATGTGGATTGCATTGTTTTTTTAATAACCCATTAAATTGTATACCTCTGGTAATGATTGTGAGTCTGTTGAGAGTTCCATTTTTCCAGTGGATGATAGGTATATACATTATATATATATACATACACACACATGCACACACACACACACACACATCTGTGCACAATATCTAGTAGATATAAAACATGTATTTATAAGTGAGTAGTAATTAAATCTAACTAAAAGAGTTGCTAAGAAAATGCCATTCCTGTTTTGCAAACATCTTCATTCTACATTGTAAAGGCCATCTCATTCAAGACTCACCACAATCTTGATCCCAGAAAACCCCCATGATTCATCTTTTACAGCCACTCTGTACTTCATGCTTTAAGTTATTAAGCTATTTACTTTTCCTCAGACACACGTTAGACTTTCCTACCTCTTACCCTTTATTTAAGTTCTGAACATGTAGCTTTCTTCCCCACACTATGCTTCCTCTTTATCAGTTTCATGTATCTACTTTCCAATGCCTAGTTTGAGGAAACCTTATAAGGCTACATGATAGAGGTTGCCCCTGGGTGTTATAAGAAATCAGCTCCAAAAAGGTAGCTACCCGACAAAGGATCTTAGTCTGTGATTCTCATGGATAAACTTATTACCCACTGCTTTGCAGAGTCTCCCTGGAGTATCCTGAATAGGACCTTGTGTGACTTTGTATTCCAAACATTGCCTATCACAATGCTTAACTGATTATAGGTAAGCTAAAAGAAGGAGAAATATGCCTAAACTTCTCATCCATCTTTGTGACAGCTTTAAGTATACATGTTACTATCCTTTTTCTACACAAGTGGAAAATATTTGTAAATGAACTTTGTTACCATCTAATATTTGATGACTTCTTAGTTCATATCATTATTTAAGTAACTTTTCTTTAGTGGAAAAGCCCCAAAATTAGAGACACACGGAGAGAGAGAAAAAGAGAGAGAGAGAGAGAGAGAGAGAGAGAGAGAGAGGTCATCTGTAATCTCAGCCCCAGCATCTATAATCCCAATCCCTTCAAGGGCCTCTTTGGGCAAAGAAGAAAAAGGCACTGTTTCTCTGAAGAGATCCCCAGTCCTATGCCAAGGCTAACCAATTTGGTAGTAGAGCCCAGGCTGGAGTTAGGTTGGATTTTACTATTCTGCTCTACATGATGGCCTTGGTATGTAGTCTTCTAGTCTTTTTATATATAAATATTTTTAATGCTTTTATTCAGTCTTGTGAAAATGCCCTCCAAAAGGTACACTAAGTTGTACCACCACCAACAAGCAGAACACATTTTCCTTGAATAGGCTACTTCCTCTTTTTTTTTCCCACTCACTCCATTTTTATTTTAAAAATCCCTGGTAGAGAGCAAAAACCAAAATGTTTTATTCTTGCCCAAAAAGTGAGAGATGCTTCAGAAATTACCACATGCTCCAATATAAAATAAATCAAATGATATAGATATAAATAATTCAGATATGGAATTTAAGGAAAATGAACGGCTTTCTCTTCTTTTATTTAAGAACTTGGTGTCAGGTTTCTGTAGGAAACTGTGTTTGTGAAGCAATCTGAGAATAGTTATTTGTCTGAAGTGTTAGTAATTAGCAAAGTGCCTAATTCTCTTGACTGCTTGTTCTTTAATAAAAATGTATTGGGGGATTATCATGTAGTAGGTGCTGGCATATACTGGTGAAAAACAATAATACAGAATTGCCTTAATAAATTTTCTGGCCTTGGGGAGGAACAATGAATAAATGAATAGGCAAATATATATGCACTTGCAAATTGTGATCAGCGTGAAGAAGGAAAATAGGGTGCTGAGAGTCAGGGAAAAAGGAGACAATTTAGATAGGGCAGCCAACTGGGGATAGGCCATCTTTAATAGTCACATATAACTGAGATCTGAAGCATATGAATAACAGGCAGCTAGGCATAAGGCAGATATATAAAACTTTAACCAGAGGGAACAATACATCTGAAGGTTCTAAGTCAACAGTAAGCTTGGGACAGGCACGGTGGCTCATGCTTGTAGCCCCAATACTTTAGGAGGCTGAAGTTGGAGGATTACTTGATCCCAGGAGTTTGACACCAGCCTGGAAAACATAGAGAGACCCTGTCTCTACCAAAAAAAAAAAAAGAAAAAAAACTTTAAAAAAATACCCATGCCAGTGGTGTGTGCCTGTAGTCCTGGCTAACTTGGGAGGCTGTGGCAGGAGGATTGCTTGAGCCCAGGAGTTCAAGGCTGCAATAAACTATGAGTGCACCACTGCATTCCAGCCTGGGCAACAGAGAGAGACTCTGTCTGAAAAAGAATATTTAAAAAAAAAAAAAAACTTGATGTGTTCTAAGAACTCAGCATCTTCTAAGTCCTTATTAGAAATGCCAAATTCTCAGGCCTACCTTAGACCCACCGAATCAAAAGCACTAAGTGGGATTCAGAAGTCTCTGTGTTAACAAGCCTTCCACATGATGATGAAATGCACACTATTGTGTGAGAATCACTGCCTTAGACTGATGTTTTGAGCTATTTAGGGGAGGGAGAGAGCAAGACAATACCTCCATTGAGGAGCAATGGTAGTTAACACGTGGCACAGACCAAGAAATGATTGCAGGGCCAAACACTTGTTAAATGTAAATTTCAGGCAAGGCTCAGTGGCTCATGCCTGTAATCTTAGCACTTTGGGAGGCCAAGGCGGGTGGATCACCTGCGGTCAGTTTGAGACCACCCTGGCCAACATGGTGAAACTCGGTCTCTACTAAAAATACAAAAATTAGCCAGGCGTGGTGGTGGGCACCTATAATTCCAGCTCCTTGGGAGGCTGAGGCAGGATAATTACTTGAACTCAGGAGGCAGAAGTTGAAGTGAGCCCAGATGGCACCATTGCACTCCAGTCTGGGCAACTAGAGCAAAACTCCATCTCACTTCTGAATTCAAAGATAAACATCCTCATGGTTGATATTTTTAATGGTTTATGGATTATTACTTACTTTTAAAGAAGTTAATAGGTTTCATTAACTGCCATTTTGCTTCATTTTGTCACATATAATTAAAATTTCTCAGAAAAATTGGCATTTTTTCGGTTTCCTTAGCAACCTAAAACATGGCCTGCTTAAATGACTTACTTATGCTCATTAAAAACCTTTTTGTTTTAATTGTGCATATTTTGCATTTAGCCTCTGTGAAACACTCATGAACTACCTTTCTGTTTTAATTATGTCATTGAAAAGCTTGAAGTGTTTTGTGGATTGGTTGGGTTTTTTTGTTTGGTTTGTTTGTTTTGTTTTTTCATTTGTTTGATTGCTTTTTGTCTATAAAGGAGAGATAACTGGCAGTCAGAGTTAGGATTATAGAAACGTGTTTCCAAGGACAGTAAAGTCTCTAAAATTTATTCAATCTTCTTCTTTTTCAAATTGAACTTACTTTTGATTTTTTAAATTGTGGTAAAATAGAAATTACATAAAGTTTACTATCTTAACTGTGCTTAAATGTATACTTCCATGGCATTACACACATGTATGTTGTTCTGCTGCCATCACCACCATCCATCTCCAGAATTCTACTCATCTTGCAAAACTGAAACTCCATGTCTATTCAACAATAATTTCCACCAGGTGCAGTGGCTCACGCCTGTAATCCCAGCACTTTGGGAGGCCGAGGTGGGTGGATCCCCTGAGGTCAGGAGTTTGAGACCAGCCTGGCCAACATGGTGAAAACCCATCTGTACTAAAAATACAAAAAGTAGCCGGGTGTGGTGGCACAAACCTGTAATCCCAGTTACTCAAGAGGCTGAGGCAGGAGAATCACTTGAACCCTGGATTCAGAGGTTGCAGTGAGCTGAGATCGAGATTGTGCCACTGTACTCCAGCCTCACTCTGTCTCAAAATTTAAAGAAAAGAAAAAACAACAATAATTCCCCATTTCTTCCTGCCCCCAGCCCCTGGAAACCACCATTCTATTTCCTGTCTATGAATCTGAAAATTCATTTGTATATCTTCTTTGGAGAAATGTCTATTCAGGTTACTTGCCCATTTTTTATACTATTGATTTGTAAGAGTTCCTTGAGTATTTTGAATACTAACTCCTTACCAGGTGTATGCTTTGCAAAATATCATTTGGTGCTGCTGTGTTCAACTTGTTCTTAAAAATAAAAAAATAACATAAAAATTTTTCAGCCAGGCGTGGTGGTTCACGCCTGTAATTTCAGCACTTTTTGGGAGGCCAAGGCAGACAGATGACCAACAGGATGAAACATTGTCTCTACTAAATATAAAAAATTAGCCAGGCATAGCGGCAGATGCTTGTAGTCCCAGCTACTTGGGAGGCTGAGGCAGGAGAATCACTTGAACCCAGGAGGCAGAGGTTGCAGTGAGCCAAGACTGTGCGACTGCACTCCAGCCTGGGTGACAAAGCAAGATGCCATCTCAGTCAATCAATCAATCAATCAGTAACTTTTCCATTGTGGTCAATACTTTCCTGCTCCTCATTTCCAAACTTTGTACATAAAGGAAATATGAGAACACAGAAAAGAAAGAAGATGGACACTATTAATATGGTCAAGGTATAATTCAGCTTTTATTTTAAGAACTTTGGAGTTATAAGCTTCATAGAAACTCATATCCTAAAACATGAAGAATTATGATCAATGCAAAAAGAAAATGTTAAAAAGAAGAAGTTATTGTTTTATGTTTGGATATGCATTCTTTTTTGATATTGTGAAGAGAAACTAGAGATTTTTTTTTTTTGAGACAGAGTTTCACTCTTGTTGCCCAGAATGGAGGGCAGTGGCATGATCTCAGCTCACTGCAACCTCCACCTCCTAGGTTCAAGCGATTCTTGTGCCTCAGCCTCCCAAGTAGCCAGGATTACAGGCATGCACTACTATGCCAAGGTAACTTTTCTGTTTTTTAGTAGAGACAGGTTTTCACCATGTTGGCCAGGTTGGTCTCAAATTCCTGACCTTAGGTGATCCGCCCGCCTTGGCCTCCCAAAGTGCTAGGATTACAGGTGTGAGTCACCGTCCCCAGCTGAGATTGTTTTTTTATTAAAAGATGTGGATTCTTTATGGAAAACACAGAGCAGTTCTTTGCTATTTTTTAAATGCCACAAATTTGGAAGTGTGTTGAGTCTGAGAGAAAACCATAGTTAAAATATAATTACTGATAATTGCTTGGGAAATAAAAACCATACATTTCTTCATGCCTACAAACTTGATATTGTTTTCCTAAAACTTTTTTTTTTTTTACTTTAACCTTTCTTAAGTGTTTCTGATTATGCTAAATCTAGGCCATTAGTTCTGACTCTGTTTCATTATTTACATTTTTATTCAATTTGCTCGTCAAAAGTGATCACGTCCAAATATGAAAGTTTACAAGAATTGCCCTGTAAACTGAACTCAAGGAGACAATGAAAAGAAACTGCATAATATTTTGGCTTCAGGCTATCACAATAAAAACTGTGGATGGAAAAAAATGCAACCACATCTCTATTTTTTTTAAAGTACATGTTTCAATGGCATAAATTATTGTCAAGAATATCTCTACCAGAGGCATAAGTGATACTTTCAAAGGCAGAGGGTTTTATTCACTCAGTTTGCAAAGTATCCCCCTTGTCTCAGCTCCACATAGTCCTTCAGAATTTGGCAGAAATGAGGGACTCAACTTTTAGAGAAAGGGTGACTCATCCCAGTTTTGTTGGAGAACTATGAAATAGCCCCATAGTGTTAGAGAATTCACTAAAGAAGTCTCCTGCAGGCCGGGTGCAGTGGCTCATGCCTGTAATCCCAGCACTTTGGGAGGCCGAGGCAGGTGGATCAGCTGAGGTCAGGAGTTCAAGACCAGCCTGGCCAACATAGTGAAACCCCATCTCTTCTAAAAATACAAAATTAGCCAGGCAAGGTGGCGGCAGGTGTCTGTAATCCCAGCTACTCAGGAGGCTGAGGCATGAGAATCGGTTGAACCCAGGAGGCAGAGGTTGTAGTGAGCTAAGATCATGCCATTACACTCCAGCCTGGGGACCAAGAGTGAAACTCTGCCTCAAAAGAAGAAAGAAGAAAGAAGAAGAAGAAGAAGAAGAAGAAGAAGGAGAAAGGGGGAAGGGGGGAAGGGGGGAATGGGGGAAGGGGGGAAGGGGAAGGGGAAGAAGATGTCTCCTGAAAAAAATCCCAAAATAAATATAAGTGCTTGACAACTGAAGTTCAAGGGTAAAGGCTATTGGGAAAGCAGATGAAGTTAATCTAAGTAGTGGATGCTGTTGGTGTCCCAGCCGGATTCCTTCAATGGGTTGGTGCACCCATGCTTCAGTGACTCTGAGTGTTAGCTACTTAAGGCTCATGGTTTCACCCCTTTCCAGGGAACCTCCCTCAGCCAAAAGGAAGGCATCTTGACTGGCATGTTACACCACACCTTCTCTCCTAAAACCGCCAGTGGCACAAAGGGACAACCCCTTTGTCTCAACATGGGACCTGCTGTTATACAATTTGTGTTCTGGAAATTCCCACGGGGCCAGATTGATGCTGGTCTCCAGCCCATACCACACCCCAGCTTAACTTTCTTGCCCTGTCTTCCTGCTGCTTTCAGTCCCTTTTTCATAAAAGCAGTCAGACTTGCTTCTCTAAAACATGGCTTAAGGCAATAGGTATCTGAAAGAAAAGCTGCACCTACGTTCTGGGCACCACAACAGTCAAGGAACCAACCAGAGTGAAAAGTCAAAATTTACAGAAAACAATGGAAGTCTCCGAACCTGATACATTTCATGAAGGGCTTGCTTACACCTCAACTTGTGTTTCTTTTTAATTGTTTCAACAGCATTTGAGTAGCTCCTTCCACCCAGGTATTTGAGAGATTCCAGGAGGCCTCTGATCCTCTAGAAAAAGCAAGATACAGTCCTTAACTTTCTTGGCCACATGAGAATGATGTATCTGCTGACAAACGCAGAAGCTGCAAAATGTAGCTGGGCTGTACCTGCTGCCAGTTCCTGGGTAATTGCGTTCTGTGAGGGCTTCCCTGAGCCACATGGAAGAGCCCCAGGATAAGTACTAAAGACCAATATTCATAGGACCTGATTTCTAATTCCTCATCCTTGGCTTTTCATGACAAGCTCAGCATGAAGGATGCTGGAACTTTTCCTACCACTTCCTCTTTTTAGGCTTCTTTTCAAGAGTCTTGGTTAACAAACATTTGTTTGACAAGGATTCATTATAGACGGCAAAGCCAGTCCCTACTTAGGTAATATTTGTAATATAAATTTCTCTGCAGAGTGTATGTAGCCCAAGAATGAAACTTCATTGTTGGACCCTAGTAATTTTGAATTCCTAGTAAGTGAGATAGGACCTCTATGAGTTAGCAGGTTAAGATTTTAGAAGGAATATTTAATATCCCTAAGAAGGGAAGTTTTTCAAGTGCTGAGTAGAACTACATATATGTGAATGTGTGTGTGTGTGTGTATGCGTGTATACATATATATGGCTATATATATATATATATATATATATATATATATAACACCATTTATAAATAAACTCATAAGTACCAAATCCAGTATAGCTAATTCGAGCATCCCAGAGTCTCCCCTCTCTCTGCTTGTTTGTGCAGCTGCTTTTGCTGTGGCCTTTTAAGAATTATCCTGGACCTCCCCAATTGACCCCTCTACTTTCTCTCCATCTACAGGCTTCATTTTGCTTTGCTTTCCTCCTAACCCAGTTTAGATTGTACAATATGTTTTTCAATGACATCCTGGCTAATATTGAAACTCCCTTATCCCTAAACGTGTGAGCCACAATCATCTGCTGAAACCCCAAACCTGGATCAACTGTTTTCTCCGTGCCTGCATGTGGCACTGTCGGAGGAAATGAGACATTCGGGCAGACTGATTCTGCTAAAACATGTCGAACCTCATCCTCAAGTGGGCCCTCAACACTGTTTGTCAACCTCGTTACATTTCTTAGGTCAACTCCCTCTCACACTCTCTATTACGATTAATTCAAATGTCCCCACTTACCCTTAATTCATGTTTTCATTCAAGGACTATTCATTGCACGCCAGGCACTGCACACTATGCCAGGCACTGCAGACTCTGCCAGGTCTGTTGATTCCTACTACTTCACAGAGGAAATAAAACCTCTCAAAGCAGAATTCCCTCAATTGACTCTTTCCAGTCTTTCAAACGGACCTTCTGTAATTTGCAGTAGTAATGCTCTCTTAACTGTCAAGTCAAAATTTCTCCCCAAAATAAGATTCCCTTGTTAACAGATACTTCCTTTCTTTTCTTAGAAAAGTAGTAGATCACTATAATTTTAAATATGTGTTTGAACAAATCCTTAGGTACATAAAGATAAGCAAAGATCTGACAGGCAGAAAAAAGCATTATATCAGACGTATGTATCATTCTAAATCACTACTTTTGTATCTATAATAAGACAACATTTAATGAACTGAAAAGTCGGCCTGCATGAAACTAGTCACAATAAAATTAGACTTGGTTGCTCTTTCATGGAGAACATGTTCCAGATGTTTAAGTGATTCAAGGAAAACTCACAGTATAATGGCTTTCTTCAGTGTTTTCTCACTGCTTCCAAACTAGAATAAAACCTAATGTAATCCTGATATTATTTAAATAGCCCATTGTATTGTGCAGCGTTAACTGTGCTTTTTGACATTCTAGGTATAGTGTTTAAGAAATTAAACACAAATTTATGTGTGTAATAATAAAAACTCTAATCTGTGAAATATAGCCAAACCAATGTCACATCTATTTAAATGGCAAAGTACCTGTATTCAACCTTTACAGGATGAATGTCTTGAGATTGCATTTGGGGGGCCGTAATTCTTGTTATGTATGCTTCTGGGCACTGACAGCCCACAGCAGTGAGCCATCCTTGGGTGGTACAGAGCGGCTACCAAAACCTAAGTCAAATGCCAAAGTGAGGATAGACATGATCATTCTCCTGCCTCCTTTTCCTTTTTACCTTTTCTACCATCAGTTATCTCGTTTCTTCCACCTTCGTGGATTTAGTGCCCTCATGATGATTTCTAGCTGACTGAAGTCCTTCAGTCTGCTCAGGCCCATCTAGAGACTTCCCCAAAGTGAACATTTGCCCCCAGTTATCTGTTTATCAACTGACCTCTCACCAATCTAAGCTTCCCTTGTCAAATATTTTAACAAATATTTAAATTTAGGAATTCAGATTAAACTGAACATTTGGCTTTTTTTCTTTCTTTCTTTCTTTTTTTTTTTTTTTTTTTGAGACAGAGTCTCGCTGGGTCAACCAGGCTGGAGTGAGTGCCATGGCACCGTCTCAGCTCAGTGCAACCTCCACCTCCCGGGATTAAGCAATACTCGTGCCTCAGCCTCCCGAGTAGCTGGAACTACAGGCGTGCACAACCACACCCGGATAATGGTTCTATTTTTAGTAGAGACGAGGTTTCACCATGTTAGCCAAGCTGGTCTCAAACTCCTGACCTCCGATGACCCACCCATCCTCCGGCTTTGGCCTCCCAAACTGCTGGGATTACAGGTGTGAGCCACCACACCTGGCCTAGGTGGTTGTTTTGTTCACAACTACTTCAACAATATTTCTTTCTTTCTTTTTTTTTTTTTTGAAGCAACTTTCTGGAATATGTGGCCTGGTTTTTATAGAAATAATAACTTTTCTCTTTTTAAACTAAAATTTTTATGATTTAGGAAATCTTTATTAAATTAAGTAATCACAGTCGTAACTGGCAACAATAGATTTGAGAACATACATGCAACTGACAGTTGTAACATATACACAACTAATGAGTCAACTAATGGGAGCAGAAGGACCACACATACTGACATGCACTTCCAACATTTTATTGAGGGCGTGAGAGGTTCCCATCACTGTTGTTTCACAAAGAGAATGAAGACTTTGGCTAATTTGGCGAGTCTTAAGTGGACATTAGTTAAGATAACTTCCATTATCATTGCTTGAAAGGAGCAAACAAAGAAATCACAAGATCTTATGGTAAAGTTTACGGAAGAAAAGTAAATTTTAAAAAGAAAAAGAAGAAAAGGGAGAGTGTTGCAATTAATTATGAGTACTAAAACTTACTTTTGAATCCCCTGCATCCTCCAAAACATTGATGCAGGAATAAAATGTGTGCCCAGGACTTTGGGGGTGAAAATGAAAATCAAAATATTCTAATGAGACGTTTGAAAATGTACATTGTGTCACCTAAAGGGAACTGAAATCTAGATAAGACTTAAGGAGGTGGGATAATCAACTTAATGGCTTGAGAATCTTGCTTGTAAAGAGAGTTGATTAGCACAAAGGACTCACCTGTAATATTGAAGGATCCTGCCTGCTGGCTTGCCCTCCCTGCAGAGGTTCCTGTTTATAGTTTCCCCTCACATGATATTTATTTGTGGGTACTAGAAATGCACGTTATTATCCAGAAGAGAGTGGTTTCATTTTGTAACCGTTGTCCTTGTCCAAGTTTCCCCCACTGACATTTAAGAAATCTGTTTTCTAACCTTTCTATTATGCAAAACAAAATTGTTATGGATCATTTCCTTTTGGAGATAAGTATTCATATATATGAATTTAAACCACCTTTCTCCACGGGCACTTCTTCTCATTCTTTTAATCCGTGTATGTATTCATAAGGAAATAGAATAATATTTACTATCAAGCACAATAAAATTTTCTGAATTTCACACAGATTCCAGTGACATTCCACTAACATGAAGTTGAATAAAGATGCCTGCATCGCATATGAATTTTTGCATGTGTATGGTCTGAAGGGGTTCTCTTTTGCTTGTTTTTATTAATTTATAATTCACATACTTTAAAATTCACTGTTTTAAAGTGTGCAATTCAATGGTGTTTAGTATATTCACAAGGTTATACCACCATCACCATTGTTTAATACCAGAACATTTTCATTATCCTCCAAAAGAAATCCCATGATTGCTTAATGTAATTTTTAATGACTACTTTTTAAAACTTTATGTTCAACAGAGTGATTGTCACAATGTCTTGTATTATCTAAGAACCTTATAACAATGTCTTGTATTATCTAAGTGATTGACACAATGTCTTGTGTTATCTAAGAATCTTATACTCTATACAACACCACATTTTAGTGATGAAGTATTCAGGTTGATTTGAAAGGATAATGTCATTATTTTCTTAATGTACATACTTGCTCCTTTTATTTGGACTGGGAGAAAATGCAAGGCTTATAAATGAGGTCATTGTAAGCAATGGTTTTATCATTGTAGTGAACCAGATGGAGAAATAACACCTGCCCAGATCAAGCAAGTCAAAACAACACATGTAGTCAACTAAGTGAAGCTGTCCTTGTACACAGACATTATATTACACAAACTGTTCTCTTAGGTGAGGGAATTTGTCCCTTAGAAATTGCTTATTGGAACATTTGGACATCATGCATCATGTTAAATATCCATAAATGCCATCTCAATAGGGTAGATATGATGCATGGTAATATCCTCCCCATATCTGCATAGGGTTCTTCTGCTCAACAGATTGCTGTGATGTATTGCATCAGAGACTTCTGCTCTAGTGCTTCAGAGACAGCTGAGAAGCCTCATGGGAGCCTTCTGAAGTCATTGCTGCAAGGACTAAAATACCAGATCAGGAAGTCATTCTTAGGACTTGACAAAATACCCTACTCCCTAAATGAAGCTATTACAATGTGGTTGGTGCAAAGTGTGCATGCAATATTGTATGACTGAATGTATCTTTCTATTGTGAAAAATAAGGATCCATTTCTGGTTGTGAAATGAGTAGAATTTAGAATCCAGCAGCAATATATTTTTTCTGATACTTTGCCAATTCAGAATTTCTTCAAGGAAGCATATAATATAATAGTTAAGAATATGTATTCTAGAAACCTGCATGTATGTATCCCAGGTTCCTCAATTTTTGCCATGAGAGCTTGACAAGTTGCAAGTTTTAACCTCTGCAAGCTTGTTTTCTCATGTATAAAATTAGAATTCTCCAACTACTGGTCTCATAGGATTGTTGAATAGAAATAAAATCTGTTTATATGTGCATAGAGCTCATTATGGCATTAGGCACCTAGGAAGTGCTCAACAAATAGTAGTTATCATTATTCATCCATTAGCAAATATCCATTGTTATAATACTACCATTATAGACTGTCTTAGTCTGTTCTAGCTGCTATAATAGAAATCCCATAAACTGGTTAGCTTGTGAAACAATAAAAACTTATTTCTCACTGTTCTGGAGGTTGAGAAGTCCAAGATCAAAATACCAGCAGATTTGATGTCTGGGAAGGGCCCATTCCTCATAGACAGCACCTTCTCACTGCACCCTCACATGCTGAGAGGAGCTAGCTAGCTCTCTGAGGTCTCATTTGTAAGGGGACTAATCCCAAAATTCACCTCCCAAAAGGCCCCATCTCCTAATACCATTGCCTTAAGTGTTAGGATTTCTTTTCCTTTTTATTTTTTAGGATTTCAACATAGGAACTTGAGAAGAGAGACAAGCATTCAAACCATAGCATAGAGCAAACATTACCGACACTGCACCCTAAAGAGAATAAGATATCTTGTAGTTCCCAGGTATCAATGCTTTGTGTTAAATATTCTCATCTTCCAATTTGCTTTTGATTATTTCACACAGGCACTTCGAGGAGAAGTTGCACCTCTGAGAGAGACCGTGGGGCACATTAATGACCTTGCTCGCCAGCTTACCACTTTGGGCATTCAGCTCTCACCATATAACCTCAGCACTCTGGAAGACCTGAACACCAGATGGAAGCTTCTGCAGGTAAGCACATTGGAAACATTGTCCTTTGTTACAGCAAAATAATATACAGATAAAATACAGATAAAATTCTTAAAGAACAATGAAAGGATTTTTTTCATTTAATGTCCATGGTAATATTTGTGAGGATAGGACATTTTATATTAGGTTATAATCCCCATCTAAATGTTTTCAAGTTATTAATATTAATTTTGGAAGCTATGGAAAGTTAGACTTTAGTTTGTGTCTTAGTCTGTTTAGTGTTGCTATAAAGGAATGCTTGAGGCTGGGTAATTCATAAAGAAAAGGGGTTTATTTTGTTCAATTCTTCAGGCTGTACAAGGAACATCTGCTTTTGGTGAGGGCCTTAGGCTGCTTTCATTCATGGCAGAAGGCAAAGGGGAGCTGGTGTACAAATATCACATGGTGAGAGAGGAGGAGAAAAAGAGGGGTAGGAGGTGTCAGTTCTCATGAAAACTGCTAGAGCAAGAACTCACTCACTACCATGAGAATGGCACCAAGCCATTCATAAGGGATTCACTCCTACAACCCAGACACCTTCCAGTAGGCCCACCTCTAACACTGGGGATCGCATTTCAACATGAGAGTTCGAAGGAACAAACATCCAAACTCTGTGTAGCAGTATGTCTTACAATAAACATAGAAAATAATGCTGAATCATGATGAAAGAGGCGAATTGCTACCATGCAATTCCTTTGTACTATTATTGCTTGGATTCTTTGTTTGTTTGTTTGTTTTACTTTAAGTTCTTGGGTACATGTGCAGATCTTCAGGATTGTTACATAGGTATACACATGCCATGGTGGTTTGCTGCCTCCATCCCCCCCATCA
>CAUYLG010003330.1:0-12236 GCA_963573385.1 Cacajao melanocephalus | reverse complement strand
CAGTGTTTTCATCCTTTTTGCACTGATTTCTTCCCATCTTTGTGGATTTATCTCCCTGTGGTCTTTGTAGTTGGTGACTTTCAGATGGGGTCTCTGAGTCAATGTCCTTTTTGTTGATGATGAAGTTATTTCTTTCTGTTTCTTAGTTTCCTTCTAACAGTCAGGCCCCTCTGCTGTAGGACTGCTGGAGGTCCACTCCAGACCCTGCTTGCCTGGGTATCACCTGCAGTGGCTGCAGAACAGTAAGGGTTGCTGCCAGTTTCTTCTTCTGTTATCTTTATCCCAGAAGGATACCCACCAGATGTCAGCCTGAGCTCTCCTTTATGAGATGTCTCTTTGGATATACAGGGGTCAGGGAGCTGCTTGAGGAGACAGTCTGTCCCTTATAGGAGCTCAAGTGCTGAGCTGTGAGCTCCATTGTTCCATTCAGAGCTGCTGGGCAGGTACGTTTAAGTCTGCTGCAGTAGAACTCATAACCACCTTTTTTTCCCAGGTGCTCCATCCCGGGAAGGTGGGGCTTTATTTATAAGTTCCTGACATGCTGCTGCCTTTTTTTTTCAGAGATGCCCTGCCCAGTGAGGAGGCAGCCTAGTCACAGTCTGCCAGCAGAGGTGTTGCTGAGCTGCCATGGGCTCTGCCCAGCTACTGTGTGAACTTCCTTGCAGTTTTGTTTATAGGGGTATAGTTAGAACTGCCTTGGTAATGGTGGTCTGCCTTGGTAATGGTGGTCTGCCTCAGTAATGGCAGACTGTCTCTGTAATGGTGGACTGCCTCGGTAATGGCAGATTGCCTTGGTAATGGCAGACTGCCTCGGCAGTGGTGGACTGCCTCGGTAATGGCGGACGCTGTTACCCCCACAGAGCTGGACCGTCCTGAGTTCTGTGAAACTCTCAATCCAGAGTGTTTCAGATTGCTGGTCTTTGTAGGGGTGGGACCAGCTGAGCCAGATCACCTGGCTCTCTGTTTCAGCCCCCTTTTTTTCAGTTGAATGGGCGACTCTGTCTCCCAGGCATTCCAGTTGCCAGTTGAAACAGTGGCCGGATTTGTGTGAGTTTTTGTGCGGAGATCCGCTCCACCAGCTGAAATAGCCGTGCTGGAGACTCATGGTGCTTTTCCGCCCAGGAATCTCCTGGTCTGTGGGCAGTAAACATTTGTGTGGAAATGTGATGATCACTCACCCTCTGTGTTTTTGCTGGGAACTGCAATCCAGAGCTGTTCCTATTCAGCCATCTTGGATTGTCCCTAGGTGTATTCTTAATAGTTGTGTTCTTTACTATGTATTTATAATGTTCCAACTAAAATTAGGGAAATGACACAGGTACTGCCCTCAACTGAGTTACAGCCTAGTTGGGGTGATTGGCACACTCTAGGAAGTTCAGATAAGTAATATGTCAGTAGAAACTGGGATGGGACAGGAAAGTGCCATTGAAACCTAAGTTAGGAGACTCCAGAGTCACCTTCAGGCTGCTGTTGGTTCAGGAGGGCATCTCTACCTTCATATAGTATTTCCAAGGTATATGTCAATGTGCGTGCACGTATTTGGATATCTCTCTTTCCCTCTGTCTCCCTCCATCCCCCATCTCTGTTTGTTGGGAGTGGGGATTTGAGGTTTTATATACTTGCACCAAATACAAAAAGTTTGACAATTTCATTGGCATTGTTACCACTCATGGTCTAAGTATGCAAGGCAGTTGTTCAGTGGTCCTTGTTTTTCCTAAATACTTAAATCTACTATTAGATCTCTGATCATGTCAGTTTATATTTAGGCAGCGGGAAGAAAAGGGGAACTTCCTCCTGGCATGGGGCAGGTCTGTGAAGGCAGTCATGGGATGATGTGGCTGTGACATTCACACTGCCCTTGTCACATACGTGGGCAACGAGAGCCTTTGGAAAGGTCCTGAGCTTGTCATCTCTCAGAAGTAACTCTTCCTGGCTAGCTCTCTCGGGAGTCCTTTGTAAAATAACCAAACAAAATATTGCCATGAAGGAGGGCGGATTGTGGGTTGATTATTGGCCAGACTTGGAATGATCCATCTGTCTTAACGGTTCAGAGCAAATCAGATGAGAAATGGGAAGCTACAATGTGTGGAGGAGGCAAATAAAGTAATAATGAGAAGATCGCCTTTACTCTTTCTTTTTCTTTTTCTTTTTTTTTTCTTTTTTTGAGGTGGAGTCTTGTTCTGTCATCCAGGCTGGAGTGCAGTGGCGTGAGCTTGGCTCACTGCAACCTCCACCTCCCGGGTTCAAGCAATTCTCCTGCCTCAGCCTCCTGAGTAGCTGGGATAACAGGCGTGCACCACCACGCCCGGTTAATTCTTGTATTTTTAGAAGAGATGGGGTTTCACCATGTTGGTCAGACTGGTCTCGAACTCCTGACCTTGTGATCTGCCCGCCTCAGCCTCCCAAGGTGCTGGGATTACAGGCATGATCCACTGCACCCAGCCTACTCTGTCTTTCAAAGGAAGCCTCAACTTGTTTCAATAGTAACATCAGTTCCCTTTGTACTTGATGTGTCAGCAGTACCTGTGAAATGTGCTGTGGGTAGACAGTACTGCCTGTAGAAGGCATACACAGATGTTGGCTTGTGGATGGACATCATGTTAGTGAATGGACACTGTTTGAAAAGGTTAGAATCCACATGCATAATTCAAGGAATGTTTTAGAGACAAAGTTGGTTGTGCCTCTGGAGTACTTCTGCCTGAATTATGGTAGTGATAAAATTATATTAAATTTATTAGTATGCATGACTCTGTTCAATGGAATGATAAAACCCTTCAAAGCAGTACGTATGGCCTAATCTGCTGTGTATCCCCAGTGACTGGCACCTGGTAGTTGCTTAATAAATATTTAGTGAAAAGTTTAATGAGTGAGTCAGGATTTGGAAAATGAGGATAGTGATGGCACTGCTTCAAGGGTTTATTCTAAGAGCTGAGTGAGATCCTGCTTGTGTACTTGTTGCAGGGCAGGGTGATAATGATGATGATGATGACAAGAATGGGTGGGAGAGAAACAGGGCAAATAATTCACCTTGTTAATGTTCACTAATGAATCAACGTTGAGGTTGGAATTCAGTTCCCAGCCCTAACTCTGGAGATGTTTCTGTAGAAGCCTGAGACAAATGAGGGGCCGCTGGCCTCCGCAGTGGAACTCCATGTGAACTCACCCCAGTGGGCTGGGGTCAAACTCTGGGCAGTGGACTGGCTCATTAAACAAATGACCTAATTTAGTGCTTAAGACACCCGAAATTTATAAGACTAATTTGTCAAGTCATCCAGAACAACCAAACCACAAATGGTTAGCCTCGTAGGTTTTAATGGAATCATAGACAACATTCAAATCACCACTCAGTGAAAGGTTAAGTTAAAGTAGAAGTGACAATTTAGTCTTCAGAGCACTGCAGAGATTTTATGGGCTGGTATAAATCTCTTGGCCAACTCTTTCATCTTGTCCTTTCCATTTTTAGCACCTCTCAAGGAGAATGGTTTATGGAACCTGGGAGCAGGAAGCAGGAAGTAGGAAACAGGAAGTAGAAAGGTTCTCCTTCACATGTGGTCACTGATAAGCACATGAAGTTATCCTTGGAGGGTAATGGTGACAGGGATTGTTCTATTTGCTGGCTTTCAATGGGGACTCAATGAACATAGGGTATTTGTCAATGGAAACAAGATCGTTTGGCATAAAAAGGCTAGCTACAGAAACATAAAGCGATGGAATAAAGTGTGGTCCCATAGAAAGCTGTAATTTTCATTCACTCTTGAAATCAGCACCTCTGTAATTGCACCTCCTTCTGTAACTAAGGTGATGTTTGTCATTTTGCTGCAGTGTAACAAGGAGGGAGCCCTCACAGAGCTTGTGCATTGTGCTGGTTCAGGAAAGACAATGGAAGCAGTTATCCAAGGCCATGTTCCTGGGGCTCTCTTCTACCTCCCATCATCTGGACAGCTGTCTGTTTACACGGCCAGGGCTGCAAAGCTTCCAACTTAAAGATCCATCTGGTTCTTACATCAACCTAACCCGTAACCTTAAGGAGCAAGCCCAAACACACCAGGGACATTTGAAAATTTAGGAACGAGAGTGTTTATATTGTATTTGCATTAATGCTTCCTAGAGTTTATTTTCAAAGTGAAGAAAGAACAATGCATAGTAGGCTATTAAACCCAAACATAATCAGTTTAAAGTTAGGGGCATGCTCCTAAGAATATTTTTCTCCTGTTTTGAAGGGTCCACTTGAGGAGGGAGTTGGAGGGGGGGTGGTGTGGCAAGGAACCCAGGGCAGGGGAAGGGGGTGGAGGGACTGTTCTGAATTCTCCTCAGGGTTTGGCCGGCCCCTGCGGGCCACTGCTGTTTGTCATATGGAATGGATTAGGCCTTCGCTCTCACACTGTCAACTTGGGTGTTCTGCACACAGGCTGTTTTTGCTGGGGTCTTGGTTTTGCTTTTTATAACGGCAGGAAGTGCCCCTCTTGGACCACATGTGAAATCGTGCGGGAACGGCTGGGAGGGGTGGGGGCCTGGAGAGGAGGTGAGTGGGGTGTGGGGATGGAAAACCTCCTCACATCTATGGCAGTGTGGGTGGAAGCCAGGGAGGGGAAGATGCTCACTGGCCAATTTAACTTTATGGGGTCTCGTTGGCAGGAGGACGGGGAGGTGGATGCTTCCTTGACAAAACCAGCCTGTCCCTAATAGATCTGCCCTCATATTTTACAGTCCCACACAGGATCGTGGAGGGGCCATTAAAGCATGAGGGACTGCAGCTGCTGTTTAATTTGTTCTAAATTTCCTGCCGGCCTCACCAGACGTGTACAGGAAATGGGTGGTAAATGTTTAATAGGTCATACCTAACCAGACAATTAACGGGTGCTGTCATTTAGAAAATCCCAAACTGTGTGTGTGCATATTATGGGGTGGTACCCAACAGGGGACTGGACAGAATAAGACTCTAGAGTGGTTTAAAGTGTTAGCCTGCCCAGCACATGGGTCTCTGCGTTGCTAAGCCGGGCCTACAGTGTTTCTGCTGCCGGCCGCCTCCTTTCCCTCCAAGAAGGTGGTCCCAGACATTTCTGGGCCTGGTGCTCAGAGAGCAAGTGGTGCTTGCCACCTCATCTGAGGCAGGAGTGTCCGATTCTCTAAGAAGGTGCCTCCCCACCTGCAGCTCCGCTCGCCCACCTGTTGTCTCAGCGGGTGAGGGGCAGGCAGGAAGCAGACAATGGCAAAAGGCCCTTCCATGACAGAGGGCTTGCAGGACATGGTCAGGAGCCAAACGGAGGCTGAAGCGGAGAGGGAATGGTGCTCGTGTGTGGGGTGTGTGTCTGTGTGTGGGGGTGTTTGTGTGGTTATATGTGTGTTTGGGTGTGCATTTGTGTTTCTGTGTGTTTGTGTTTGTGTGTCTTTGTGTGTTGGTGCACATTTGTGTGTTTGCATGTGTGTTTTGTATGTGTGTATGTTTGTGTTTGTTTGTGTGTCTGTGTATGAATTTGTGTGTGCTGTTCGTGGATGTGTATGTATTTTTGTGTATATGTGTGTCTGTGTGCCTTTGTGAGTTTGTGTGTCCGTATATGTGTCTCTATGTTTTTGTGTATTTGTGTTTGTGTGTGTGTATTCATGTTTATGGGTGTTTGTATGTGTGTGCCTTTGTGTATTTGTGTGCATGTGTGTGTTTGTGTGTGTATTCATGTGTATGTGTGTGTATATGTGTGTGCCTTTGTGTGTTTGTGTGTTTGTGTGTGTGCACATTTGTGTATGTGTATTTGTGTGTGTTGTACTTGGGTGGGGGTGGGGCAGGGGTACCTCAGCTCCCCCCGTTTATCCTCCTGATGGGTGCTGGCAGTGTTTCCTCATTAGTCCCTTAATTTTGTCCAAGTACTTTGCCTGATTCATCCCTTCAGCCCTAGGAGTTGGGGGGTAGAATCATTTCCATTTTTACAGAAAACAAGGCACCAACCAGATAGGAACCCTGCCCATGGCCAGAGAACCAGCTGGTAGTAGAGCTGAGATTTTACCCAGAAATCTGACCCATCCAAGCCTCATGTTTGATTATTTTGCCCAAGGACAAAAAGACTTTACCAGCCAGCACCAACCTGTTACAATTTTGATTCAGTTTCTCTTGTGCTTTTCTGTGTGGAATATTTTTTCCTACAAAATCAATATTATGCTCTTTATAGTTTTTCAAACCTGCACTTATAATTAATATTATATGGTGATTACTTCCTCTTGTTCACATGCAAAAACATGGTTTTTAATGGCAGCAAATACTTATGCCTAAGGATACAACCTCAGTTATTCAATTAATCCATTCTTTTGACATTTATAAAACCACACTGAATTGCACATCCTGTACATATCCTAGATGATATCTCTGATTATTTTAATACTTTTATAATTGGAATAAAGGAAACTTATAAATGAAGTTCCCAAATCATTGTCAAGGATGGAGTAAGTGCAGAGAGGATGAATGAAGAGAATTGCCATCTTTTGGCTCATTTAAGAAGCAAATGGGGCCAGGCTCACACTTGTAATCCTAGCAGTTTGGGAGGCTGAGGCAGGCGGATCGCCTTGAGGTTGGGAGTTTGAGACCAGCCTAACCAACATGCAGAAACCCCATCTCTACTAAAAATACAAAATTAGCTGGGTACGGTGGCTGGTGCTTGTAATCCCAGCTACTTGGGAGGCTGAGGCAGGAGAATTGCTTAAGCCCGGGAGGCAGAGGTTGTGGTGAGTTGAGATCTTGCCATTGCACTCCAACCTGGGCAACAGGAGCGAAACTCTGTCTCAAAAAAAAAAAAAAAAGGAAGAAGGAAATGGACTTCTTGCTCTAGCCATGTGGGTTTGGAAGAAGAAGAAGGATTGGGGCTGGATTTGGTCGTCTCTACTGGGCATAACTGGGTTCTCCCCTGGGCAGTTCCATTGGTCGATTATCCAACAAGTGATCATGAATATTCTCAGAAATGTAGACTGCACCAAATGGGGAAAGGCTGGAAATGCACAGAAATGCTGAGGAGAAGAGAAACGCTGGCATCCATGGTGCGTGAGCCCATGTTAAGTGATGGCCCATTCATTCATTCGTTCATTCATTCATTCATTCGTTCATTCATTCATTCATTCATTCCTTCTGTTCATGTGTCCATTGGCTCCTTCTGAGGGTCTGCTCATTCCTACGGATAAAAGATGAATGAGATCTATTCAGTTACTGCTCCGAGGGAGCCAGTTACCCAGCCCCTGGCTGCTCAAAGCTGGTCACTGAGCTAGCAGCAGTGATATCACCTGGTGCTTGTTAGAGATGCAGGATCTCAGGCTCACCCAGACCCACGGGATCAGAACCTGCACTTTAACACAATCCAGGGACTCTCTCGCACAAGTGGAGCTTGAGCACCAGCTGGAAGTTTTCATCCTGAGACCTCAAGTCAGATTTCTCTATCCCTTTTCTGCTTCCTACAAAACACAACACAAAGGAAATGTGTGATAAGGAGTGTGTTAGAATGTCATTATGGCCATGTCCCTGACTGAACTGGATCAGCATTGAGGGCAGGGCTATCCCTGTCCAGCCTAATGCACAGAAAGCCCCCTGATACGTGTATACTGAAATAAAATCAGCTGAGAGTGCTGCAGCCATATACTGTTCTTCCACGAAAGAACCCACAATGACCTTAGACCCAAGCGATTCTTTTAACCGTCTTCAGACGTTGTGTGAACTCTAGATCTTTGGGCAAAGGCTTATGATGCAGTGGCCAGTTTCTTATGAGGCTCTCGGATGATGGGGCTGACCCGACACGTCTACACCCCCTCTGCATTCACTGCCAACCTTTGACAATGAGAGATTGCCTTCATGGCTCTTGGTTTGATTGGCTTTGTAAACTTTAGGGCTGGAGGGAGGGTGACTACCCTGGTTTTCCTGGGTCATGGGACTTCTAGTGAAAAATCTAGGAAAGATCCAGGCAAACAGGGATGTTGGCCACCCTAGACAGAAGAAATCTGTGGGCCCCCCAGGTCTTATGCTCTGATTGTACAGCTGAAGGTGCTGAGGCCTGGACATGCCCAGGGACTTCTCCAGGGCTCTGCAGCTGGTCAGAGGGTAAATTAAAGTGCCCTCAGCTCTCTCACCTTCCATGGCATCAAGCCTTGACAATCCCATGCAAATGTCTGGATAGAAATTGCTGCATTGATTACCAGGCCACCCTCAGCTCCCATCCTCCCTGATATTACCTGCATGAAGTTCAAGGCTAATGGAGTTCAAAAGATGATTTAAAAACAACATCTAAAAAGTCTTCTAATAGTCCATGACTAATGGGCTGGGCTTGGCTGTCTAATAAATTGTCTATGGAGCATTTACAGTGACGATCCTCAGACGCCCTTATCAGCACTTGAGGCTCATGTAAACCAACTCTCATTAATAACAGGATGAAAACAGAGACACTGTGCAGGCCTGCCTGCTGTCCGTATCACACTTTGAAGTCCAGCTGCTAATAGCAGTGTCGACTACTTACATAAAGACGGGTGGCAGGTTGTACAGACGCGTCCAATTTCAAACAATTGATGTCAGCTGTCATTTCTGCCAGGCGACTTCTCCTTTTCCTGGCCATGGCAGAGCGGGCTGTGTGGGGATGGCGTACAGCTTAGAGGCTCATTGACATCCCTACCTGAGATATTCTAATACTCTAAAGCAGAGGGTGTACCTTGCGGCTTGGGAACCAAATCAGTCCATGGATGTGTTTAAATTTTAAAAATGCATCTCACAGCTCTTAAAGTCCTTCAGGAGCAACTGAAACAGGCCTTACAGGAAGCTGAAAAAAGTTAAGCATCAACTTAACTGTTTCCTAAATCAAGAGAAGTTACTTAAAAGTGAGGGGAAGACCAAGACAATGATGAAAGTGGGTGACAGTCAAACAAAAGTTAAAGGTGAAGATTCAAAAAATATACCACTGGAGAAAGAAAGAAGAAAATCACTGGTTTCAGATTCAGGTGGACAAAAGACAAATGATAAAATCCGAGAATATCCACAGATCTCTGTCCAAAGGGGAAGACCAGCTGAGAAAAGATCGTAATAGAGTTTCTGAAACACTTTGGAAAAATCTTCCAAACCTTCAGGAAGTGGATGACAATGAAGTAAGGAGACCCCACCTGAGCAGATATATGGTATTGCTTACAATAAAGTACATCTTTGCTATTTAAAAAAAAAAAAAAAAAAAAACCCTAGATCTCTTACTTTTCTTGAGAAATCAGAAGATCTGGCTAAAGCTGGGCCTTCCACCTGGCAGACACTGGCCGGAGGTGAGCAGTGGCAGTCCCCTTTGGAGGAAGCTGTGCTTTGCAGTGTGCTACAGTCCCCACCATGCCCTGCTGTCTCACACCTGGTGCACTTTATTTATTGAAACCACAGGCCTGGCTTCTGTAGGTGTTTAAATCTGGGAGCCTGTGTGGCAGTCTCTCATTTTACTCTTTAAATATTCTCAAGAGGAGAAAAGAGACTGAAGTGAGTTCTTATTTTTAGTCTTATAATAAATTTCTGAATTTATCCTCAAGGCCTCCAAAGGGTCACAAAGGAAAGATCATGAGGTGAGAAGCTGCTAGAAACTTGGAAAGAAACGTGAAAGTCAAATATTCTGGATTTGCATCTGGGCTCTTGCTGACACTGTGTTCTGCTGGGAGGACCTGGAACACTTCGGAAGGACCTGGCCCACTCTACCCAGCTTGTGCTCACACATGCAAGACACCAAGCATCACATGACACTGGCCCATGTGATGCCTGGTGTCTCACATTTGTGAGCACAAGCAGGGCAGAGCAATTCCAAGATTCCTTCAATATCCAACTTCTCCTTCTATGATGCGTGGAGATCTCTGTCCTCCACCTCCCTCCCAGGGTGAGGAAACCTGCCTGAGGGGGCCCGCACCTGGTGAAGCCCTATCTCCTCCACTCAGCGAGGATTATCTGAAGACCTCCTCTGAGCCCAGCACCGAGTGGTTAGAAGAGCCTGCGTGGTGACAGCCTTTAGAAAAGGAACACTTATTGGGGGGATGTTCTAAATCCTTGTTCTGAGAATGGCAGAGCCTTGAGGGAAAAGAAGGCAGAGAGAGATGGAGGGAAGGGAGATAGAGAAAAGAGAGAGAAAAAAGAAAGAATAATGGAAAGAAAGAAGGAAGGGGGAGGGAGGAGGGAAGGCAGGTAGGACAAAAGGGAGGGAGCAGGGGAGGGAGAGTAACAAGATGATTAAGTGAGAAGGCTGTGCACAGTGAACCACTTTCTCTGTGAAGGAGCAGATAACACAGTCTTCAAAGAGGGAAGTTGGGTAAGAAGCGCTGTAAAGTATCTATGTTGCGGGAATGGAAGATGAACCTGTCTAGGGGTGAACAAACGTATTTACTGAGTTGTGTTGGTTTGGAATCACGTGGGTGAGAGACAAGAAAGAGTCATAAACTGTGCTCAAGGTTTCTATTTAGGAAGGGGAAGATGGTGTTGACATTAACCAGGATAGTTTGGGTTGGGTGAAAAGGTGAGAGAGATGCATTAAGCTTGGGGTATTGGAGGACATTTAGCTTGGGAATCCCATCAAGTTTCCTCTGTAAACCTCAGTTGACTTGGATTATGTTAAAAGATCACAACCTTTTCAAAAGGAGCCAAGTTACCATTTGATTCAGAGTCGGTGCTCAGCAAGTATTTGTTGATGTGAGCAGAAGACATTCAAGGAGGAAGTGGTCTTACACCTGGCTGCACGTTAGAGTCACCTGGGAGCTTTTTTAAATGTAACCCTCCCCACCTGCAGAGACTCTGACTCAATTAGCCAGGAGTGGAACCTGGGCTGCCTGTGTAATCTGAGAATGCATCCGTATTGAGACCCAAAGATCTCCTGGAAGGCCCTTGACAATTGAAGCTGTTTCACCTCTTTATGTCTCAGACTCAGAACCTATAAGACAGCAAGTTTGGACCAAATCATCCCTAGAGCTTCCTGTTCAGTGTTATAATTCCCCTTTTTAATAAGCTCCTCACTTGGAATTCCAACTCCTCTAAAAGCATTGGGTGTCTCCTCACTTCTCATTTCTAGCATGCTACACCCCAACGATGGGTCAACAACCCCATGAGAAAGGTATTATTCCCATTCGACAGATGAAGCAATGGAGAACAGGGAGGTCGAGCTGTTTTCCCAAGGTCACACAGTTAGTAAAAGGCAAGGCTGGGACTCAAAGACAGGGTTACCATCTCCAAAGCCCAGGGGGTAGCAGGTAGTGACTGCATACCATTTTACCATTCCTCCCCTCTTCAAGATAGAGATGGAGATAGTAATTTTGCCCTAGAAGGAAGAACTCATTGGATACCTGTGAAGGGGTTCAAGGAACTCTAGAAAGCAGAGCACATGCAAGTAATTACTCGTATCATTGCCCTCTTGGAATTGTATTTTGAAGGACCAGAGGAAGAGAGAGAAATGGTCTGTTGTAGACATTGATACACGCAATTGGAAGAATGCAAATTCCCCTGAACAAGACGATAGTGACTTATGTAAAGGGAGACTGAGAGTTGAATATAATTACAATAGTTTTAAAGGCAGGGAAGTCCCTGCTAATGAGAATGCAAGCACAGCCGGTTTTGAGTACGTGCATTAATGCAGAGACAAAGGGTGTGGGGCACCCAGTCATTCAGAGAGACACCAGGATATGAACAGACACTTCTCAAAGTGAGACATTTGTGCAGCCAACAAACATAAGGAAAAAAGCTCATCAACACTGGCCATTAGAGAAATGCAAATTAAAACCACATTGAGATACCATCTCACGCCAGTGAGAATGGCGATTATTAAAAAGTCAGGAGACAACAGATGCTGGAGAGGATGTGGAGAAATAGGAACACTTTTATACTGTTGGTAGGAGTGTAAATTAGTTCAACCATTGTGGAAGACGTGTGGCAATTCCTTAAGGATCTAGAACTAGAAATACCATTTGGCCCAGCAATCCCATTCCTGGGTATATACCCAAAGAATTATAAATCATTCTGTTATAAAGACACATGCACACGTATGTTTATTGGGGCACTGTTCACAATAGCAAAGATTTGGAACCAACCCAAATGTCATCAGTGATAGACTGGATAAAGAAAATGTGGCATATATACACCATGGAATACTATGTAGCTATAAAAAGGATGAGTTCATGTTTTTTGCAGGGACATGGATGAATCTGGAAACCATCATTCTAAGCAAACTAACACAAGAACAGAAAACCAAACACTGCATGTTCTCACTCATAAGTGGGAG
>CAUYLG010003329.1:0-37070 GCA_963573385.1 Cacajao melanocephalus | reverse complement strand
GTTAAGCACAATTATTGGCATAAAAGAGGTTTTTAATACCCATTTTTTAGACTGCATTTCTAGCCTGGGCAATAGAACAAGAATCCTGTTCTCTCTCCCTCTTTCTCTTCCTCTTTCTTTCTCTCTTACATTCTTTGTTTTCTTTCTTTAAAAAAAAAAAAGTATAAAACTCACAATTAATAAAGCATTTAGTACCTAGCACATATGTCCTTAACAGACATTATCACAAATTATCTATCATAATCATATCCATCATCAGTTTAGTAAACACTAACTATATAATGTTCTTTCCTTTAGTACTTTAAAACGTACATTTACTTTCAGTTTGGGAAAATTTGATAAAATTAAAATTCCATGAGAAGACTAACAGTATATTTTCTTGAGAATTCTTGCAAATTATTCTTAAAATTACTTTTCTTTTTTGCAAGTTCAAAATCCTATAAGCTTACAGAACATATTGATTCTGAAATTAAATTATGGTCTGTATCACTTTAAAACCTGACTATAGGATATCCCTTTAAGACTTGCATCTAGGATACAAGGTAACTGCTTTAACCTGATTTCAATGTGCAATAGTGGCCCTTTAGTTTTCTACACATACTATCAACTAAGTAATAAATTTGACTGAATTCAAAAATACTCTCTCTAGGGCACTGGATTGGTTTCTAGAGAAATCTTTGTTTTGGGGAAGATAACTTTAGGTCACATGGCTCAATGAATTAAGTCAGTACAACTGTCTCTGTCACTCATACACTGAAGATATTAAATTAAGACAGGAGAAAGGGAAATGGTAAAGGCATAACACTAGAGAGGGCAGCAGGGAGGGGAAGAGTAGATGTTTTTCCCTATATTCATGATACAGCTTCATATACTTCAGGAAAATGACAATTCTATTTCCTCTGTCCACCTTCCATTAGTGGGGGCATGATGGTGGAAGTTTTTTGGCTAAGACAGCATGAAATTATAGGAAAGAGAACTAGTAATCATTGAAGACCAACTAGGCACCAGTTTTCCTCTGAATAGTTCTAGAAGTGCACGGCACATTTCCAGCACCTACTATACAGTACTTTCTCTTCTCTCTTAACCATCTAGTTACACCAATAAATCCAGGTATGGTATAGGATAAATCTTTTATGTCTACACTTATTTGTCTTGGCTTTGCCATTATTTGAGCCTTCCACGATATTCCCCACTTTGAGATGTCTGCTCCTTTGTTGTGTCAATTCCCAGATTCTCTCCCTCCTACTTATTCTATGCTATCATCAAATTCTCAGTACTACTTTAAATTCTATGCCTTTCACAATATTCCTCAATCATTCAACACAGAACAATTTTTAAAACTAGGAGTCTCAGAATTCACCCAGTTAATAGATAAGGAAAAGACCAGGGCAGAAAGGCCCTCAGAGGCTGGCTAGACCTGGATTTCTTCCCTCCTAGGTCAGGACTTGTTCCAGCATAGTTTGTTTGAGGCCACCCCAAAACACCCTCTCAAAACTCCTCCTATTTCTTTCTAAATATTCAATTTCTATGTTATTCAAATAGCCTCTCCAGAAAAGCTTATTTTCTCTTAGGATTTACACAACTTTTGAGACAAAATATTCCTTAATTAATCTGCTACATACTAACTGAAAACTAATCCTGCATTTCTCTGATCCATGGAATTTCTAGGGAATATAAGTAGATGCTAAGAGAAAAAGAATGCTTAATTACGGTGAAATAAGTTTGGAAATGGGTTAAAAAATTCAAACAACGCAGTTGCCAGGAGATGGAGGTAGGGCTTAATGAGGAATTATTTATTTTGCGTGCGTGTGTGTGTGTGTGTGTATGTGTGTGTGTGTTTTTTTCCTCCCCGAGATAGTCTCGTTTTTGTTGCCCAGGCTGTAGTGCAACGACGAGATTTTGGCTCACTGCAACCTCTACCTCCCAGGTTCAAGCGATTCTTCTGCCTCAGTCTCCCAAGTGGCTGGGATTACAGCTATACACCACCAAGCCCAGCTAATTTTGTATTTTTAGTAGACACGGGATTTCACCATGTTGGTCAGGCTGGTCTTGAACTTTTCAACTCAGGTGATCCACCCGCCTCGGCCTCCCAAAGTGCTGGGATTACAGGCTTAAGCCACCATGCCTGGTGGGAATTATTGTTTAATGGGCATAGGGTTTCAGTTTTGCAAGATGAAGCGTTCTGGAGATTAATGGTGGTGATGGTAGCAAAATATCATAAATGTACAATACCACTGAATTGTATTTTAAAATGCACTGAAACCATTTTAAAATGGTTAAGATGGTACACTTTATATGTATTTTATCACAATTAAAAAAAAAAAGGAAATTTCAATTCAAGGAAGTTTCTTCACTGCAAAATTCAGAATCTTTCACATGCCAAAATCTCCAAAAGGGAAGGAGAGCTATACCTATATTAGTGTGTTCAAGATTGTTCTACTTTCAGCTGATTCTTCAAAAGACTGAACACACGAATGTATGTTAAAAAGGCACTAGGCTAGATGCACTAGAAAACAGTAGGTAATCTGATAAAACAGACGATCAAACACAGTTGCTAACTTTACAGTACTTTGGGTTTGCTATAAGGCATTCAGCCACCTCAGCAGGCAGTGTGGGGCCAACACAAATAGGTCACTGAAATTCAAGTTTATTTGCTGATTTTAAATTTCTTGGGCACAATGTATTGATGTAGAAACAAAATTTTACTTGTAATGGAAAGTCAGCCAGAAGTCTTATGACATAGCATTGTTACCTTTTTAAAATGTTAAATTGCTATAATTAAGACAATCTACTTATTGTTCAGGAATGTAAAAATGATACCCACCTCCTTTTATAGCATAACTATGAATTAAATATTTGTATCATTGTTACATGAAAGAGCAGAATATACCCAGAGATGGTCTTTAATATTAGAATAAAACTCACATAAGATGGACACTTAAAATACAGATTTAAAAAGGTGCATCTTTCCCCATACTTTTAAGAAAACATGGGGAAATGGTTTAATGCTTGATGCCATGGCTAGAAAATAAGGTAATTTTAATGTATGACTTTACCCTATGAAAAGGGAAACTAATGGTTCTCAGAGGTATTGTTCTAGATGACTGTTAAAGTTTCTCACTAATATATGAGAATCATGAAGTAAAAAAGAATGTTATTTAGGAATATAATAATCTACATAGGACACACAAACATTTAATAATGACTAATTCATTCCCATCAGTCACATGTTACACTTGAATTAATAGAGGTAAAAGTACATCAATCCAGTGCCTTCGTTTCTTTATCATTAACGTTTTATCTTTCATTCCTTTTAAACCTGTGTCTATTGAAGCCATGCTACTGAACTGTGCTCTTAACAATCACTTACGACTATCTAATGAAAACACCAAAAACCTTCTCATTTCTCATCTTCCATAGTGTCTCTGCAACATTCCACACAATTCAACTCCTTACTTCTTAAACGTCTTTCCTCATTAGGTTCCTATAATTCCCAAAGTGTGTTTTCTGGAACACCAACCCCTAAGAGGTATTTTGCTAGAGAAAGGGGTTCTGACGTCAGATAAATCTACAAAACACTACTTCATATGTTTCCTTCTTGGAGAAGTGTCATGTAACATATTAACATATTACAAGCGCACAAAATTCTTGCAGTCAATGAGTATTTAACCACAGAACCAATTTTATTTCCCATATTACCTGTTATCACCTCACAGAACTAGCATTTGGTAAAACATCCTTCAGGAAGCCTATTCCTGCTTATTTAATCCTGTGATCCTCTCTTTTAGTTGGTTTTTCTTCCTTTCATACTCCAATATGGGCTTTTCTGAGGTTCCCTCATCAGTCTCTACGCTGGCCCCTGCTCCACCATTGAGAGATCTCATTCATTCTCACGGCTTCAACTGCCACCCATTTGGAACATTCCCAAACTAATTATCCATGAAGTGCCATTTCATTTCTCCAACTGCCAGCTGTCCATTTCTGATTGGGTAAATAGCCTCCTGTCCCCACAAAATTGGTATGTTTAAAACTGAACTTATTTCTTAACAACAGATATCTTTCCTGACTTACTTATTTCTGCTGAATCCTTCTGGTATCCCAGTCCTTTAGGCTTGAAAGCTCACTCATCATTTACTCCTACCCTTTTTTCTCACTTGTCCTTGCCCAATTACTAATTCTTTCTAATTCTCTCTGCCAGTTTCTCAGCCCAATCCATCCTGCACTCTCAAAAACATTCTCAAAAGTTAAAAATTCCGTAGACAGCTAACATTTACCAATCACTTATAAGTGCTGCACGTTACTTTCTATGAGGCACACTGTTAAACATCACAGGACCCTATAAGACAGGTACTGTTATCTCCATTTTATAGATGGTAAACTGGAACACTGAGGTTAAGTAACTCTTAGGATCACATATTTACAATCCAAACTCTTCAGTCCAACTACTACTAATTCTCTATCCAAATTTCTATTTCAGCCAAAGCAATATATTCATTATAAATCCTATCCTGGCAACAATCACCAGAATGACTTTCTGATTGTTCTTGTTCAGTTCTGAGGTCACCTTTGAAGCCTAAGTGACCACTCAAACCTACACTACTCATTCTTTCCTCAGAGTTTCCATCCAATCACTGGCATATCTGATCACTGTCACCATCGGGTCCATGCTTGCCTAGGACAATTCTGATTCGTGTTTGTTGTCTCACTATTACTATGAACAGTACCCCCTTTCACTCTCAAAAGTACCTTAATTTAGACAATAAATTATAAAGTATATAATCACATATATATCGCATCAGTTACTATAGCAAGATATCATTTATGTCCATATCTTACCAACTCTCCAATTAAATCATAGTCCTTGAAGGTAGAACATCAATCTTAAAACTTAAACTGGTCTTATTTCTCTTACACCAGGCACATTTATTACGTGTATGTGGCTACAGAACAATTGTGGAGATGAGGTTCCTTTGGTTGTGTTTTGTTTCTCAATTAAATCCTGCTTTTAAATTAAAAAAGTAAAAATAATTCATTTTAAGTTAATTCATATAGTTAACCTCAGTAACAGTGCTTGAAAAAAGTCCGTATTTAATACTTTGAAAGGATGAATGAATAATGTACTAGAGTATGTATGCCAAACTTTACTAAAATATGTCAAAGATATACCTGTAACTGGACACTTCATGTATAACCAGGAAGTAGATCTACCAACAGTTAGCAAGAAAAAATGTTTTCTAATATTTTTTACCATTATACACAGTTCAGTGATAACAGACTCACTATTTTCCACAACTATTTTGGAATACAAGCTCTGAAACACACCACAGTGATAGTAAAAACCAGTTGCCCTGAAGAGGGGAAAAAAGAAAAAAAAAGTTTTTAAAAAATCATCCTGTTATTTACAGTATGTTGTCAGTCAACTCATTATTCAAAAGTGATAGCAAGCTCTCCTGTTTAAAAAGAATACACTCTGTCTGTCTATGAAGAAAACGATTGTTTCACACTGCCTCTGCTTTGCAGTCCTATTCAGCTCGAACAGACAATTTGCATCAACCTGTGACTAGTGATACTGTCACTTAGTGGTGCCCCAGAGAGCCATGATCTCACGTGCTCTTAATATTGAGGTTCTTATTTATAAATTGATGTCTCTGGAATACTCATGAATTCTTACATGAATATGATGGTGTTTTATTAATAGTTATTAATTAAATTTTAAAATCCTAATATATAATTTATCAATTTACTTAGAATTGGTATGACAAATTATTCAGCAGGACAGCTTTGCATAACAAGTAGGGAAAAAGACAAGCAAAAGTGACAAATGCATTGCTGTCACTATATAATATAAAATATAGCACAAAATTCTGCATCTATGCATACTTTCTGAGCCAAGAATGCTAATTAACATAATATTAAGTGCTATTTATTAAAGGGAAAGGCATCAAACTATTTATGTTTTTTTAAAAAAAAAACAGAATGCTCGTAAACTCGTTAGCGAATATAAATCTAGCAGCATCAAAACACTTCATATTACAATACAGAAAGCAAAACAAATGGCAGCAGATGGCTCCAAAGAGGGGAAATAAGAGAACTACAGAATAGTAAAGCACAAATTAAAATTGAAATAAAAAATTTTAAAAAGAAACAGCTAAGGAAAAGAACAGATAAACTCCCGGGGAAAAGTCAATGATGAACAGACAGCAGAAATAATATTCATAAATAGGAAAGATTGGTATGTGCAGATTAGACAATTATCCACAGCCATGGGCAGGAAAACAGCAGAATGCATCATTGTTAGAGAAACAATTCAAGAACTAACGGATCCCTGGCACTGAGCTAGAAAAGATCACATTACATTTTTTGCAAATTTAGAATCAGGTTCAGAGTTTTTAAAGAATTGTCTAAGGTTATAAGGAAATGAGAAGACAGAATTCTAAATAAATTGGTATAGGTATGGCAACCCTCTCACTTGAACTATTTCTCAGCAATGTTCTATCTAATCTAATCTATCTATCTATCTATCTATCTATCTATTTATCTGAGTTTTCTTTTTGATTTTAATATACCAAATGTCTTCCTCTTTATACACTATTAAAATGTTCTATTTTTAATCAATGATACCGCCTATACTCACATCTATTACCTACAATTATCTACATCTACAATCCTTAAGAATATGTGAGGGATTCCAGAAGTTCCTACCATAGATCAATGATAATGCAGAGTAACACCACAAAATAGATACAAAGTCTGGAAAAGATTTAAATTAGTCTCCGGACCTCTCATTACAAGAACGACAGTGCTCCTGTCCCTTTCATTTCTTCTATTAGATGTTTCTTTCTCCTCCTCCTTTTTTTTTTTTTTTTTTTTTTTGAGACAGTCTTACTCTGTTGCCCAGGTTAGAGTGCAGTGGCACAATCTCGGCTCACTCCAACCTCCACATCCCAGGTTCAAGACATTTTCCTGCCTCAGCCTCCCAAGTAGCTGGGATCACAGACGTTGACACCATGCCTAGTTAATTTTTTATATTTTTTAGTAGAGATAAGGATTCACCATGTTGGCCAGGCTGATCTTGAATTCCTGACCTAAAGAGATCCACCCCCTTCAGCCTCCCAAAGTGCTCAGATTACAAGTGTGAGCCTGGCTTATTAGATTTTCTTTTATTTTCAGAATACTAAAGATGTTAATGTTTGAACACTTACCAATACTGAAGATATTGCCCTTAAGTTTTACAAAGTATGAATATGCCATAAAAGCTGCTCTCTTAGGAAATATGGTAAAATTTTTTTTTCTCAGTTTTCTTCAGTAGCAATTCAACATTATTAAGAGGGAATCTTTACTAACACTACACTCACACATACAAACACACACAGACACACACACACACACACAGACACACACACACACACACACCCCTACCTATATGCATGCTGACCTTTTCTAGTCTGCTTTAGTTATGTTTGTTAGGTAAAAACTAAGTACCCAGGTATAGGTTAATTGAATTTAGAGAATAATAATGATCCTAGAAGTTAGAAGAAGATATAAAGAACATGGCTGGTAGCACATATGATTTTAAATCACATTTTAATCACAACTATTTTTATATAGCTACACAGTCACTAGGTTTTATTAATTTTTCTTCTGCCCAGACTGGTCTTGCCCAGGTTTATCCTTTTTTTTTTTCCTTCCATTCACCTGTCAGCATATTCATTTAGACTCTTATCACTAGGTAAGTAATCTACTAATGGGTCTTCCTGGGCACTGGGTGCCCTTTCACCAATGTATCTTGCTCTAGTTAATCTTGTGTATTAACTTATCCATGAAGAATGTATTTATCAGACACCTACAATACAAATGCTTAAATATTCAAGACCTGCAAAAGCAACAGAAATTAGCAGGTACACTTCAATATGTGCTTCTGAGATCATGAAATTAGCTATGTATTTGATTACATTTTCTTGCAGCAAGTACATGAAAAAATTAAATGCATGCATCAATACTATAAAATAACAAAGGCAGAATTCTACTCAAAGTGATTTACAATTATTATGAATGGTAGCCAAAACATTCTTATCTTGACACTCTTAAATAAGATAGCAAACACTGATTTCAAATTCAAGTACTCAGGCTATTCACTCATGAACGCGGTTAGTGATTTTGATCACATATATTCATACATAAACTTTCAGGTGCATAAAAACTAACGCCTTCAAGGAATAACTCTACTACCAGTGGCTTTAATCTAGCAAATACTGAATAATCTGGAGCCTAACCAATGCTGATTTATAAACTTTTATGTCCCAAAGGCTTAACTTGTAAATCCATTGTTTGCAACCTGGATTACGTTTTCCAAAGGGGAAAAAATGGGCTGTATATGGCAGCAAGTATCCTAGGGAACTCCTCAGAATTTAATCTAATAATATGAAAACATATACTTAATATGCAGTATAAAGTATAAACATTATTAATAATTGCTAATACATGTAACTCAATCCTCTAGTAAGGATCTAGTAATATTATTAATGTTAGTAACATTATTAGTTACTAATATTAATAAGAGGAAATCTTTAGTTAACATTATTAGTTACTAACATTAGTTATTAATTAGTAACAGTAACATTATTATTTATGTATTAATATTGTAAGTAACATTAATAAGTAATAACACTATTAATAATTGCTAATCCATACAACTCTTGCCAGATCCTCTTTTAGGTGTTTATATATTGACTTATTTAATTCTCACAGCAACCCTAGGGAGAGGTGGCAGCTCATGTCTGTAATCCCAGCTACCAGGGAGGCTGAGGCAGGAGGACCAGTTGAGGCCAGGAGTTCAAGACCGGCCTGGGCAACATAGCAAAGCCTCATCTTAAAAAAAAAAGAGCCATGTGTGGTGGCATGTACCAGCAGTCCCAGTTACTCAGGAGGCTGAGGTAAGAAGATCACTGGAGCTTAGAAGTTTGAGGCTACAATGAGCTATGACTGTGCCATTGCATTGTATCCTGGGTGGCAGAACAAAACCTCGGTCTTTAAAAAAAAAAAAAAAAGAAAAAAAAAAGAATTTTAAGTTTTTCTTTATAGTAGCATTTTAAAATACTTAGTTCTATTGTTCAGTTCTTATAACTAGAAAGCCTGAAAAGAGGACAGAAGATAAAACTTGAAAGATCTACTGCAAAGGAAAAGGCATGTTAGAGCTGGCCTAATATAAATAATTAGATGATAAAAATTAAGGCATTTGCTAGAAGGTTGAAGATGTGAGCTGCTTTTGGAGCCCTTGGAGGTGGCTTTTGTGCCAGGAGTAGTTTTTGTGCACAAAAGATAGTATCTAAAAATTTTATTTTTAAATTAATATTTGATTTATGAAAACTACAAGTTCAAAAAATTAGTCCCAGGTTTTAAAGTTAGCTTTAAGTGTTTACTTAACTTGCAAATCTGTCAAAATGTATCACTTACCACTGGCTTAATTTAGATTTTAAACTGCAATTATAAATTGAACAGATTCAATTTCTACTAAGTGCTGGTGAGTCTTCCCAAATATCTATAATTCTTATAAATCTAATAAACTGATAAAAATGGTCAACCTTTAATTCTCATAAATGTTACAGTACTATAAATAAACTTATAAGCCTTCCTCCTAAAAATCACAAGCAAAATCATTACTCAATTACACATTTTAAATTGGAAGTGACACTGCCCAATAAGCACATGAAAAGATGCTCAGCATCATTTAGTCATTAGGAAAATGAAAATCAAAACCACAGTGAGATACTATCTCCAACACACTAAGACGGCTATAATCAAAAACACTGACAATCTTTTAGGTGATAAATGATTTAATCTCAGATCTCTCCCATGACTTGGTCTGACTTCTGATCACAACAGTTAAGGGCATTCTTCTACAAGGTATTATTTGGAGATTCTTTCAGCCTTCCACTAGGTACTGTTTAAACTCACCTGCTATTCCTCAAGGGGTTCATATTCTAGATTTAGAAAAATAACAGGAAGTAGAAAAAAACTTAAGGGCAGGAAGCATGGATCATATAAAGAGACGGTTGTCTAAGTATCTCTTTAACCACTGACATTTCAAATAATTCTGTAAACTGCCACGGAATAAGCAGTTAACGTATTTAGAAATTAATTATTTACAAATTAATCAGTAGAAATGCTATATTGAAAACATTATCAAACAGGCTCTAAAGAAAAAAAATTATTAATGCATTCTTCTTACTCATATTTTAGTACCAGCTTTCTGTTGGCTGGTTGGTCTTTGTCTCCCCATTGAAACTGTACATTTCTTCATATCGGAAAAGTTAAGAGAGAAACAAAATTACATGCTAGGGGGTACATTGCTTCCTTGTGATAGAGATATGATGTTCATGGTAAAGAAACAGGCTTAGTGAGTAAAATGTGATTTACAGAGTACAGACAGAATCTTAGAAGTACAGGAATTGAATGTCTCTATAGAATATTTTACTCAAAATGTAGTTCTCTGGTGAATCCCCCTAATCCTCTTTAAGGTCTCCAAATAACATTTATCTACACTGGCCAAGATAGTGCTGGAGACAGAACCCTTCAAATTTAACACTGACATTCCCCAATACATTTTTAAATCTATAATTTGACATTACATACATTACCTACACGTATTTGGGAGGCACATTACATAACTGTTCATTTATCTTTTATGACCACTGCAAAAATCAAATCCAATAAATATGATCGTGTATGTTCTAAGTCTTAAAACTGTTGTTAGTCCGATGTTCATATGTAAGAGGTAATTAGATTCAATTAAAGAAAATGGCTGTCCCTGATTTGTCCTCTTCCTAACCTTGCTCAATTTTTAATACTTCCTTCCTTATATTAATACATGAAATTTGCCACACATTTAGGTCTGTAAATCCATGAATATTACTTAAGTATCCTATCAACTAGATTGTAAACTCCTCAAGGGCAGGTATCATGATGTCCTCTATTCCTCTGTCTTTGCTTCCTTCTACTTTTTCTTTTCCACCATTAGCCAGTTTTTCACAATTTTTTTTTATGGCATATTAAACATCTTTAATGAAGGCATGGTATAAATACTGTTCATGCTCCCTAAAGTATGGCAATAAAATCATCAGGGGGCCATTAGAAAGAAAGAGAAAAATACCATAATTACCACGATCACAGACAAGATCTCTAATAGGCCATAGCTACTGCTGTAGATGTAGCTCTAAAAAGAAGAGGCCACAGTCCATAAGCTTACTAACAGTCCTTATTCCAAAGACTCAGGGTCCTCCAAATATGTCCAATCATTCTACAAATTTTTCACGCATTTAAACCATTATTATTTTGATAATACAAGTATAAATAGTCTGAATCATGTGTAAATAGAAAATATGTGGAAATCAAAAACCTCTAGTCATACTTGCAACAGCACAGCTATTTCACAAAGGATATGTGAATTCTTAAATGAGCAAAATTAGCAGAGAAATCCAAAAACTATGGATGCTTTTAAGTACTCATCAAACTTTATAATTTTAGTAATTTTTGATGTGCTTGATATTATTGGTGGTGATAACAATAAGAACAATATGAGTTAACTGCTTACCATGGTCTCAGAAACTGTGCCAACTATAAACATATAAAGTAGATATTACTGTCTTTATTTTCCAGATAAGGAAACTGAGGCTTGAATGAGCTTAAACATCTTGCCAAAGGTAAGTGGGAGACTGAATACAGCTCTGTTTCTGAACCCAAGATCTTACGATAAGATAGAATTCCTCATCCTCAGCACAACTGATATTTTAGACGAGATAATTCTTCATTTGGGCAGGGGCCAGGGGAGCTGTTTTGTGCATTGCAGGATGTATATCATCTCTTGCTTCTATCCACTAGCTATCAGTGGCATTCTCCCCTTGCCACGCGCCCCGCCCCCAATGTTGAGGAAATAAAAAAAATATGCAGACATTGCCAAATGTCTCCGAGGGGGCAAAACTGCCTTGGTTGAGAATCCTTGCTAAGCCTTTTACTATGATGAACCATCAAGAGCACATTCTTGGAGAAATCTAAGACAACAGAATAACCTCACACATTTTAAACTACTCAGCAAATAGGATATTTCAAATCATTTGAAAACATGACTAACTGAAGATGTTATGTGGTTAAGTAAAAATCTCTAAAAGATATATAAATGCAATAAATTATATGATCATATATTATTTTCTTTGCTTCCATACACAAAGACTATAAAATTATGAGTCTGTAACAAAAACAGAACTATTTTACATGCATATGAGTGGTTCTTCAAAGCGGTCCCTTTGGTCTGGATGTGCACAATTGCTACCATCGAAGGGGAAAAAAAGAGTCAAATCCTGTATTTTGGAAGTATTTTAAAACCTAGTTTAGGAGCATTTCCCTTTATTGTTCTCTATCACCTCATTTCTACACGGTATTTATTTACTAACCTTGCCTTATTATTTTACAAATCATGTTTGGCTTTTTCTTTAAAGCCCAGAATAATATTAGGCAGTTTACCACCATTTTATTTTAGACTTTGTTTTGAATGATTTTTGCTTATTTTCAAAATGAGTCCAAACATCAAAGGACAAAATTTGTCACATTTTGGGTATTGAAAAAAAAAAGGCAAAAAAAAAGTCAGAGTATTTTATGCAATGGTAGAACCAATGGACTGAGAATAAAATTTCCTAAGATGAGTAGGGCAGAGAGTAGAGGGAAGAATATGCTAACATCCAAAGGTTTCAAAAGTTTATTTTAAAATCCAATTCCTGAACAGTAATTTCTTTTCAAGCTTATATTCATGATTATTTAAGTTTTACTTTCACAAACACCCTGCAGTTAATTCAAATCAATAAATCATTAAATTTTAAAAATATCTTTTGAAATGCTAGTGTTAACATCTTGCTCTGCTGAAAATATGACAAAAGACACCAACAAAGTAACAAGACTGATGGATTTAAATTTCAGCCTCTTATTTCGCCTCCTAACCCTGACTGAATGAATAAGTTCTGATGGCCAATGAGTAGACAGATTTGAGGAGAGAGGAGCACTTGAACGGTGTAAGCCCTTTTGAAAAGTCATTTGGCAATTAATACCATAAACTGTAAAAAATACTCCCTCTTTTTAACTGATAGATTCCATTCCTAGAAATTGATTCAATGTAAATAATTCAAAAAAGGCAGAAGAAAAAAAGCTGTGACATATAAAAACATTGTGTTCTAAAATCCTAACCATGATAAAGAAAATGTGAATGTTTTAATACATCTAGAAAAACAGAAGATAAAAGAAAAAATATGGCAGACTAACTTGAAAGAACATTATACAGCCATAAAATTTTATAAAATATGGATGGAGTAAGTGAAGCCAACCTTTTGGCATGATAGTTACCTGCCAGTCTGTCAAATCATTGGAGCAACATTGTCCTAATGAACAAACAGGCTGGCAGCAGCTCTGCACCTCCCTGGGATGGATCTCCCAGAGGGAGCAGACAGGCTGCCATTTTTGCGGCTCAGCAGTCCTTTTTCCTGTTGCCCTCAGGCTCAGAAGGCAGCTTAGTGGCTGGGAACTGACAGGGACCCTGGCAAGGCCCAGCAGCCTTATTGAAAAAGTGCCAGACTGTTTTCCACATGGGTTTTCACCTCTGGGTAGGAGCAGGGTGCCTCTCAACTTGGGCTCCCAGCACATCCACCCTGCCCCTACCCGAACACTTTAGTGGGTGGTGGTCTGCATTTCTCAGAAGAGAAAATCCCAGAATCACAGCCTCTCTATCACTGCAGTTGCAGTGGTACTGCCCTTGCTACCCTCAAGCTGAGGAACGAACAGAGGGCCTGATCGCAACTCCAGCATACCACAGCCACCATACGGAGAGGAGCCCAGTCTCTCTCCTCTGTGAGACCCCACTCCCCACTCTTCACCAGGCACACGTATACTTGGGACCATAGAACAGCCATCCTACCCGCAGCTGGGCATTCCCACTGCTAGTGACTCTGTGTTTTCCTGGGGAGGGGCTCCCAGAGGCAACCAATAGCAGTGGTTCTGCCCTTGCTGCTTTTGGACTGGAGAAGAAACAAAGAGCCTGAGAGCTTTACTGGCACTTAGAGCATGATAGTCATTGTACAGAGGAGCTCAGCTTCTTCTCACTATGAGCCCTCAAACCCCGGATTTTCCAGCAAACAGAGTCCCAAGCTCCAGCCAGCAGCGCAGCCTCCCCAGTCCTTGGCTAAACATTCTCGGTAGCACTGACCCTGCAGTTCTCTCAGGTGAAGAGACAACTGAAAGCCCCTCTGCCACTTCAGCTGTACTGCCCTTGCTGCCCTCGGACTAGAGGACAAAGGAGCAAAGACCCTGAGTGCTTTACCTATACCTTTAGTAAGCCACAGCTGCCCTAAGGAGAAGAGGCCAGACTGTCTCCCCGGAAAGTCCTCTTTCCCCACTGCTGTCACCAGGCAGGATTCCCTGGCTTGAGCCCACTATACTGCCACCATCCGCCCCGTCTGCCCCCGCCCCAGCCAATCACACTGATTGGTAGAGGGTCTGCATTTCTCTAGGTGGAATTCCAAGAGGCAAGTGAAAGGCCCTCTGTCACAGCCACTGCCAAGGTCCCTTTTCCCCTGCTGCCTCCAAGCTGGAAAAGGAACATAAAGCCTGATCTCATCCAAGGGCAGCAGTGTACAGCCTGGGAGTGCCAAGGCCAGATGTTTAGCCAGCACTTAAGTGGGAGAGGACCCCACACTTTGAGAGCATAAAGAGGAAGCACAGCTATGATGGTAAGGAAACACAGAGGGGCCACGCAGTAGAGTAAGAGCTTACCTACTAGACATTACGCTTAAGCACCATCTACTGGATCACAGCTTAAACTTCAACACCAAAAATACTTTGCTAAAATACCCCACTGTGAAACCAAGGACAAGAACTCAGTGACAAAGACCCTTCACAAATAAAAGGCCAAGGCACAAAGCCTTGGCCTTCTGAAAACATCCAGAAAAGAAGTCAACTGACTGTACTCGAATTACACCACAGTTAAAGAAATATCAGCCCACACAGATGAGAAAGAACCAGTGCATGAACTTCAGCAATCCCAAATGCCAGAGTGTTTTCTTTCTTGCAAATGACCACACTAGTTCCCCAGCAGGGATCCTCCAACCAGGCTGAAATCACAGAAATAGAATTTGGAAGATGGATACAAATGAAGATCACCAAGGTTCAGGAGAAAGATGAAACCTAATCTAAGAAATCTAAGGAATACTATAAAATGATGCAGGAGCTGATCGATGAAGTGGTCATTATAAGAAAGAACCAAACTGATCTGATAGAGCCGGAAAAAACACTAAAAGAATTTGATAATGCAATTGCAAGTACTAACAGCAGAATAGACCAAGCTGAGGCAAGACTCTCAAAGCTTGAGGACTGGTTTGTTGAACTCAGTCAGACAAAAACAAAAAAAGAGAATAAGAAAGAATGAACAAAACCTCTGAAAAACGTAGGGTTATGTAAAGAGACTAAATCTATGACTAACTGGTGTTCCTGAAAGAGGGGAAGCAAGCAACTTGGAAAACCGATTTCAGGATACTGTCCATGAAAATTTCCCCAGCCTCACTAAAGAGACCAACATTCAAATTCAGGAAATGCAGAGAACAAGATACTACATAAGAATACCATCCCCAAGACACACAGTCCTCAGATCCTCCAAGGTCAGAATGAAATTAAAAAAATGTTAAAAGCAGCTAGAGAGAAGAAGCAGGTCACTTACAAAGGGAACCCCTTCAGGCTAAAAGCAGACTGTTCAGCAGAAATCCTACAAGGCAGAAGAGATTAGGGACCTATATTCAGCATTCTTAAAGAAAATAATTTCCAACCAAGAATTTCACATCCAGCCAAACTAAGTTTCATAAGCAAAGGAGAAATAAGATCCTTTTTAGATGGGAAAATGCTAAGGGAATTTGTTACCACCAGACCTACCTAACCAGAGGTCCTTAAAGGAGTGCTAAACATGGAAAGGAAAGAAGACCATTACTAGCCACTACAAAAGCACACAGAAGTACATACTACAAAAACAAAAGTACATAAATCACTGACACTATAAAAGAATGATGCAAACAAGTCTACATAATAACCAGCTAACAATACAATGACAGGATCAAATCCACACATATCAATATTAACCTTGAATGTAAATAAATAGAAATTAATACTAAGAAAATCACTCAAAACCATACAATTACATGTAAATTGAACAACCTACTCCTGAATTACCTTTGGGTAAACAATAAAATTAAAGCAGAAATCAAGAAATGCTTTGAAACTAATGAGAACAAACATATAACATACCAAAATCCCTGGGACACAGCTAAGGGGGAAGTCTATAAGTCTATAAAGAGGCAAGTTTATACCACTAAATAACCATATCAAAAAAAGACCGAAAGATCTCAGATTAACAACTTAACATTACACCTAGAAGAATTATAAAAATAAGAGCAAATTAACCCCAAAGCTAGCAGAAGACAAAAAAATAACAAAAATTAGAGCTGAACTGAAGGAAACTGAGATGTGAAAAACCATATAAAAGATCAACAAATCCAGGAGTTGGTTATTTGAAGAATAAGATAGAACACTAACTAGAAAAAAAGGGAGAAGATCCAAATAAACACAATAAGAAATGACAAAGGTGGCATTACCACCAACCCCAGAGTAATACACAAACAAAAAAACTCTGAGAGACTACTATGAATATTTCTATGCACACAGTCTAAAAAAACCTAGAAGAAATGAATAAACTCCTGGAAACATAGAACCTCCAAAGACTGAACCAGGAAGAAACTAAGTAACACAACAGCCGTTATTTCAGGGTGATAGCATAATGACTGATTTCAAATTTCTCTTTTATCTTTTTCACATTTTTCCAAATTTCCACAATGAACATGATTTATAGGTATAAACAACAGAGATTATAGAAACAGCTTATAATGCATTCGATCATTCCCACCTTCTTCTTTTTTTTTTTTTTTTTGAAAATGTTATTCTTTCTTTATTTCAAGGAGGTAATAGCCCAATAGGTCAAAGCAAAAGGGAATTAGAGGCAGCAAATGGCCAGGCTTTTCTAAGAACCTCATTGCTGCATCTATGGGCTCCTGTCTGCCCACAGCTGCTTACATGAAGGCCAGGTCAGTGGACAGATGACCCAACTCGACGATCATTCCCACCTTCTAAGGATCTGATCATACACAACACATGTGCATGTGGCCTGAAATACACATGCACATACATATACAACTTGGTAACATATAATTCTATATTTCAGGTAACAGTACTAACTTGAAAGAGCCAGATTATTAAATATCAAAACAGCCATCTGATTCAGAAATATGGGACCATTTAATTAAGCTAAGCCAATGATTTAAAGAAAAAACTCTCTAAAAAGGCTACTCAATAATTAAAAGGTATTTAAAACCTCTGAAACACCAAGATTTATGTTAAACATACACCTAGCAAACTAAGAATGTCTGCCATTTTATCACAATGAATGGATTAAATGGTCTATAGCAGCTTTCCACAGTAATTCTCTCTTGAGAATTCTGTCTGGAAAACAAACTCAATTTTAGAATCTAAATTCTTAAAGTTCCCAGATCTCAGCAGTCCTTGAGGGCAAGGTAGATTCAAAATCATCTAGGGAGCTTTTTCAAATTCTGTTTATTGGCCTGGGACTCCTCTTCCAAGAGTCTGGTATGTCTGTCCTCTGGGACGAAGGCATGGATATCTCTACTTAGAAAATGGTTCTTATACCCCCAATACTGCCTTCTCTTTGAGAAACATGACTATATATGCTATATATTTTTTTAATAAAAAACAGTCTCCTTAACCTTTGGGGGGAAATCACTACCTAGTACAACTGGCTTGGCTTAGTCATAACTTGCCCTCCCATATATTTTATTGAATGAATGGTTTGAAACATTCAAGAAGTTGAGATGTTAGAACACGATTTCACATATTCATTACATACAAGTTCCATGCAATTATCTAACATTAAATTATATACAGGCTAGACTTAAAAATAAATTCTTAACAATTCTACCATTTTCTAAAACTCCTAGGGATTTCCAGAGAACTAGGGCATTACCAATGTGATTCTGGAACAAAGTGGTATGCATCCAAAGTAGTACCTTGTGGCCGGATATAGTGGCTTACGGCTGTAATCCTAGCACTTTGGAGGCCAAAGCAGGCAGATCACCTGAAGTCAGGAGTTCGAGACCAGCCTGGCCAGCATAGTAAAACACTATCTCTAACAAAAACACAAAAAATTAGCGGGCATGGTGGTGTGTGCCTGTAGGCCCAGCTACTTGGGAGGCTGAGGTAGGACAATAGCTTGAGCCCAGGAGGCAGAGGTTGCAGTGAGTTGATTGCATCACTACACTCCAGCCTGGGAGACAGACCAAGACTCCGTCTCAAAAACAAAAAAACAAAACAAAAAAACCCCATAAAGTAGTATCTTGTATTTCTATATTAGTAAAATTACATACTAGCACCCAATTAGATAAAACTGTGCCATAGAGGAAAAAACCTTTCTTACTAGCAATTGAGTAGTTAGTTCTTGTATGGTTACGGACTGACTTACTAACTTTTACATTAGTCTACTTTAGAAAGAAAAATATCCAGAAAATATCTAATGCCAGCCTGGAAAACAAAATTTATCACTCTTGCCAATAATTTATAGCAGCTGGCAAAAATATGCTCCATTAAGAAGGATCTTAAACCATCTCCAGGTTCAGTGTAAAATGAGTTGTTATTAATTATCCATGTCTGTCATGAGTAAAGGTAGGGCTAGGGGGCAGGGAGTATGGTGGGTGCAGTGCTGAGGTACAAGGATGCCATATATTTACTGACCTCGATCTAACACCTTCTTAAATTGGACCAAGATCTTTGCTTCATTATAAATACTGAGATGTTCTTTGGATTAAACACAGAAATATTAAAAAGCATTTTCCTCACTCCAAAATTGGCTTTACATGGCCTCTACCTGAAGGGATATATCGGCCATGGCTTTGTCATCTCTCCTGACCCAGTGATACCCATGCCAGCTCATAATTCATTTTACTGTCTTTTGTGATCTGCAATGCTTTCTTTGGTAGCTTTTGTGTCTACAGTGCAATTTTTAGGTTTTATAACAATAACTTCTATCTTGTTCTTTCCTACTGTGAGATTGTATTTCCAAACTAATATTTAATATATACCATATTATATCATTTCAATTATAATTATCAGTTATTCTAACATGTAGTATACTTCAGAATGATGAAATCACAAAGAAAAAGTAATGATACCAAAAAGGAATTGGTCAGAATACGAATTTGGGTATTTGACGGAAAGTTTACTATATGTTCTTTCCTTTTCCACAGAGACCCAACTATTGTTAAAGAGAATCTAGGTTCCACAAACTTCATATGAAGTTAATATTTGTAGAATATATTTTCTATAATGTCAAGCCCAGTTCTTGCTACTTCTTGTAGCGGAAACAAAGATTAAACTATAAGTCAGGAACCGTGGACTCTCCTAGCCCTGGCTTTTACACTAGCTGACTACATAATCTTGGGTAAGTCACTTCACTGCTGAAGGCTAAATTCCCTAGCCCATAAACTGGGGAGATACATAAGATTCCAGACTGCCAGTCCAGCTCCCTTACTGCTCCTAAGTTCTGTGATTCTAGAACCTCAGACTTCAATTCTCATTGCCTTTTATTCCTTTGTTTTCTGCTCTCCACTAAATTACTGACTTCAATCACAATTCTACATCCAGATTTTCCTATTCATTCTAAGAATTTTTTTTTTCTTGAGACAGAGTCTTACTCTGTCACCCAGGCTGGAGTGCAGTGGCACGATCTCGGCTCACTGCAACCTCTGCCTCCCGGGTTCAAGCGATTCTCCTGCCTCAGCCTCCTGAGTAGCTGGGACTATAGGCACTTGCCATCATGCCAGGCTAATTTTTTTTTTTTTTTGAGACAGAGTCTCGCTCTATTGCCAGGCTGCTGTGCAGTGGTGCAATCTCGGCTTACTGCAACCTCCACCTCCTGGGTTCAAGTGATTCTTCTGCCTCAGCCTCCTGGGTAGTTGGGACTACAGGCGCACGCCACCACGCCCAGCCAATTTTTCTATTTTTAGTAAAGACGGGTTTTCACCATGTTGGCCAGGATGGTCTCGATCTCCTGACCTTGTGATCCACCTGCCTCAGTCTCCCAAAGTGCTGGGATTACAGGCATCAGCCACCATGCTCAGCCTAATTCTATGAATTTTTAAAGCTCCTTTTTATTCAGCAGTTAATATTATTTGGTAACTGTTTACACTGCTGTTTAATGAAGTATGACTTATAACCCTAAGTATAGTACCTAGTGTAGTCTTAATAGCATCATTGTTAGATCAAATATAGCCCTCAAGGAAGCAATCAGCTATGACTGCTGCTCTGAAAAAGAAAAAAAAAAGGAATTCTGAAGAAGAGAAGGAAAAAGTTGATTCAAGACTTATCTCTAACAGTTAACTGCAAGATTGGCAAAACAGAAACCAAAATGTTTACACAGACTATCTTTGGGAGGTATGGATGACTTTCTGCTACTTTTTAATATTTCCTACATGAAAAGAAATGTCTATTGCTACTTAATGGTTAAATGTATTATTATATAATAATAGTCTATTTTATAAATCCTTTGTAGTGGGTAAAAACCACAATGATTAACAAACATGCATTAAAACAGCTTTTATACTGCTTCTAAGAGGAATCAGGTGTATATGAGGAAATCCTCAAAGCCTCTGTTTGCTAAAGGAAGAGAGAAATGAAGAAAAAGAAGCTGCTTAAGCACCTTTTATTACAATTTATTCTAGACCGTTAAAATCACCTTCCATTTTTCTTCCAACTCTTAAGATGGAAAAAATAGTTAAATACTTAATGTATAGACAGCAAGTTAATTCTGCATCAAATTTATAAAAAGGTGTCATGGCATTCTTATTTGCTCAGTGTATACTTAATGCATACAGTGTATATATGACCATTTAATAAAGCATGACATTACTATTTTAAATTACAAAATTTCAAAACCCAAGCTGCCACTCCCATTATACATATTATTTATGAAGACATTCTAATATGCTACTATTCAACCCTTTGATTTTTCCATTTCACTGTACAGCCTGGGTTTGGTTATCAACCCTACCACTTAACAGCTGCGACATCCTAGACATGCCACTTAACTGTTCTGGAAGCGAAGTTTCTTCGTTGTAATATCATTACCACCAACATCTGTTTTGTTTTGTATAGTTTCCAAAATATTTTCATATATATTAATTCAATGGATACCCACACCACCATCATTGTCTCATTTTGCAAATGACTTACCCCCCAAAGTCACATGCCTAGAAGACCAGTGCTTAAAGTTAAATACCCTAACTACTCAGAAGACTATTGCAAAGCTCAAATGAGACAATACGTACATATTTTGTAAGCTCTAAAACTTTTTGTGAAAATATAAAGTAGCATATTATTTTCTATGTTCCCTTATCAGAGAAGTCGTGGTTGCCTTCAATGATCTCCGGTTGTGCCCAGGTATAAAACTGTGAGTTAGAAGAGTTTTTAAGTTTTCTTTAATTAAAAAAAAAACTGGATTCCTATTAACTAAAGAGTATTAATATTTTTAACACAGTATGATCATGCTGTGTTAGAACAGAAATCTTTCTTTTCCTCCAAATAATATAAGCATCTCTCCAAGGTATTAATCACGAATTCAAAAAAATTTTTGAGCACCTACCCTAGACACCTACTGGGTACACATGATGTAAAATACAGATGGATCTCTGACAACATAGAGCTAACAGTACAGCGATGAAGACAGGTAAACAAGCAAGCAAAAGACAACTTGTGGGAAAGTGCTATAAAGAAACAACAGAGTCAACAGGGTCCTAGAACAGGAAACCTGGGGAGAGGGAACTTGAGAAAGTGATACTTGTACTGAGACCTGAAGGAGGAGTCAGAAATGCAAAGAGAAGGTGGTAGAACAGTTTAGGCAGCAGGAACTTCATGCATAAAGACTCCAAAGCAGAAAAGAAAAAGCCTTGGCACATCTGAGGAACAAACAAATAAACCGCAACAGAATGGGAACTGAGGAAGAGAGCCACCAATGAGGTTGAAGACCAAGCAAGAGTCAGATCTCACACAGCCTGGGGAGGACTTTAAATACTTAAGTGTTCTGGGAAACCATTAAAAAGTTTTCAGTGGTGGGGCACAATCCAGTTTACGCTGAAGGTCATCATGGCTGCTGTATGGATAAAGCATTCTTTCTCTGGGAACAGAAGCTGACAGACCAGTTAGAAGACTTTGCAATAGTTCAGCTGAGATGACAAAACCCTAGACAGGGGTGGAGGCCGTGAAGAAAATATGTTTCCATTAAATATAGTTATCCCTAGGTATTAGTGGTGGCTATGTTCCAGGACCCTGCCCTCTGACCCTTGCCCACAGATAACAAAAACCAAGGATGCTCTAGTTCCTGATCTAAAATAGCACAGTACCTCCATATAACCTAGCACATCCTCCTATATGTACTTTAAATCGCCTCTAATTACTTTTAATACCTAATACAAATGACTATATATTACTTCATTTGTGTGGATCCAACATAGTACTCAGACTGCATAAAATTCAAGTTTTGCTTTTTGAAACTTTGTGAAATTTTTTTCCTGAATATTTTCAATTCATAGTTGGTTAATCCACAGACACAGAATCTACAAATATGAAAGACCAACTGTATATTTTAGGGGTAAAAAATACAACTTGCTGAGGTATGTGATGTGAATGATGGAGAAACTGAGGAATTAAGATTATCCCACAAGATTATCTGACTAAGCAACTGGGAGAATGATGACGGCATCAACAGGATCAATCCTAAATTTGACATGTCTGTGAGTTTTTTTTTTTTAAGTGGAGATGTAAAAATAACTGGCCAAGTGATTAAGGAATTCAGAGGAGATAGTCTGGGCTAGAAATACAAATTTGGGGCTCATCAGTATTTAAGTGGTATTTAGCCGGGGAACTGATCCAATTCTAGAAAAGAGACAAGAGACAGAAGAGAGCACAGACTGAGCTATGAAGAAGGCTAATATTTAAAAGCAAATAAAGAGTTGGCAAAAGAAACTGAGAGGGTGTAGCTAATGAGATAGCAAGAAAATCATGTATATGGCGTCACAGAAACCAAAAGAAGAAAGTGTTTAAAAGAAGGCCAGTTGCTGTACTGTTTTAAGTGCTGCTGAGAGGCCAAGCAAGATGAAGATAAAGAATCTTTTGGATTTGTAAACTGAAGGTCAGTGGTATATAGGACATTTTGTGCATGTAAATATTTAGTAACTAGTTAATATCCTACTGAGTGAAAATGCAGGTATTTTTAGGTTTTCTACATGTGAATTAGATGTTTTAAATTAAGGAACATGATTTGCTTTATTTGAACCCATGTTGTTTATAACGCAAGCTATGATTGGAAATCGGCAGTCTGCTTAGGAAAAAGTAGCTGCACACACAAGAAAGGGACACAAAATGACTTCGTCTGAAAGGCTGGCTACGAGGTGGGAATGTGTTCTTTTGCTCACTGTTAATAATTATGAATTCTGGGCCTTTACAATAAAGACCTGGAAAACATACTCAACTTATATAGCTATGCATAGACCCTTGACATAGTTCAAGTCAATGGTGGTATAGGGTAAAGTACCTGGGGAGGAAGGGTCCTTTCTCAAAGCACTGCTAGGGGAAACCCTTTCGCCCATCCACTTTTTCACCACCCAGAACACAATGTGATCTTTGGAATTATTATACAATAATCTTTGGACCACAGGGAGGAAATTCATAAACTAAGTAGAGCAAGTAGACAGGAGGATACTGGTCCTTTGAAGGCATTTCTCAAGCCACTGTACCGGCCCTGGACTTCCACTTTCCAAATTTCTTGTTGCAGAATCATATAAACTCTTTATTTATTTTGATCTACTAAGTGTGATTTTGCAGTTACTAATAGCTAAACTCAATGTTAACCGATAAATGCCATGTTCGTTTCATTCCTTCCTAAGTTAAGAGTATTTTAAAATGAAACAATGTTTAACACAGTTAAGAGGACAGTAGAGCTACAGTAAACTCCACTGCAACTAGTACTAGCCATGTGACCTAGTTCTGGACAAAGAGGTGTATGGAAGACTGATGGGGGCTTCTGGGAAATTTAATCCTATGCTGAAAATAAGAGACAGCTGTGGAAGGAAACTGGTAGATGGGCTGTCCCTGCCATGCCCTCCATGCCAGTCCTCATCCCTTGCCCTTCCTGTCTTTGAATTGGTTGTGATACCTAGAGTCATACACACAGCTATCTTGAAACTACTGAGCAACAAGCACAAAGATAAAAGGCCTACCTCCAATAATGAAAAATACCTGGCTGCCTGATAACATCACTAAGCTGCTAGACTAGCCAGAATGACTTTTTCCTAATGTCTTGTTATGTGAGATAATTAAATATCTTTAGTGATAAAGTCACTGTTATTTGGGGTTGTTTGCGGTTGTGTGTGTGGTTTTTTTGTTTGTTTGTTTTTTAGTTGGTTGTTTTTGTAGCTAAAAGCATTCCTAACTGATAAACTCTTCTCTCAAATATCCAAGTATCTTCACGCTGCCCTTTAAATAAACAAAATTCAAAATTTTCTCCCTTACTCTGGCTTTCCATCTCACTTCAAAATTTCCTCTCCAATATAGGTTGAACCTGTACTAATGTTCCTATACTCGGAATGCTCCCCCATCTAAATCTTATCAATTTGTAAAAGGCCTAGCTTAATTCCTGTATCCTTCAAGAAGCCTCTCCAAAGGGGCCACAGGGTTTATGTCTTGAAGTCCACAATTCTCTGCATTTATTGACAGTCTCACCTTTATTTATTCGCCATGTAAACCTTCCCTTTCAAATCAGCACAGGGTTTAGCCAATTCAAAATTCAATTCTAAGAGTTTTCAAGTTGGGAATGTTGAATACCTGCACTTTGGGCTCTTAATGCTGAACTCTTGTACAAAGCCTGGCTGCAAGAATCACTACTCACGGTTACATTAAGTATAAGCAGCTCACTTTCTCTTCTGGAGTACTAAATTCTTCTTAGTCAAGTGTATAAATCAGAATGTATCTGGGAAACTTTCCAAAATACATATTCCAAGGCACCACCCCAGACATACTGAATCATTTCCATAGTCATATATGTTGAAGGTATCAGGTGATTCTGATGTGTACTCCTGGGTAAGATTTTTCTAACTCTAGATATTCTAGAACTACACTATTCCATACAGTAGCTACTGGCCATATACAGCTATTGAGCACTTGAAATTAATTTAAATTTAAAAATTGATATGTGAGATTCAGTTACTAGAAAACCTTAAGTGTATTTGGAACTCGGGTATATGAATTTATTTTTTCAACTGTAAATTTTATGATATATATAGACTATTTCTAATGAAAATCTAAGATCTGAATTCAGATGTGCTCCTAGTATAATGCACCTTAGATTCTGAAAACTTAGTATGAGAAAAAGGTAAAACACCATCAATAATTTTGTATCAATTACATGTTGAGATGATAATATTTTGAATATATCAGGTGAAAATGTTATTAAAATTAATTTCACCTGCGTCTTTTAACTTCAATGTGGCTACTAGAAAATTTAAAATTACACATGTTGTGTTATATTTCTATTGGACAGTGCTGTTTTCTAAAGAGTCATTTTTACCCAATTGTGACTAAGAGTTATGTCACTCAAAATATTCATTACATTTACTTGAAGAAAGCCAGTCAATGTCTCCTTTATAAAGGCCTATATAAGACATTTCTCTCAGACTTCAGTGTCACAGAAAAAATTCCTTTTCCTAAGTAATTGGCATAGTTTTAATTTATGAATGTTATAAATATTATCATCAATCAGGTATCTCTCTTTGCCTTGCTGAGAGCCAAATTACAGCCAAACTTTAGTTTGCATAGAGCTTCAGGAAACACTTCTCCAGCTAGCCCAATCATAGTATTCTCCTTTATTTTTCCTTTGCTCAGAAATTAGTTTTCTTTTTGAAAGTCATAAATCTTTTTTTACAATGAGAAAAGAAATTATTTTCAATAAGAACCAAAGTCTGGACAAACACCAAAACAACTTAAGGCAAAGGCAAACGTATTTAAGTAAAATATAAAAAGTTGTAAAGTTGGCTGTATCCTCAAGGTTCCGCATTCGCAGGTTCAATCAACCACAAGTTGAAAATATTTGGAAAAAACAGAAAACACAGCAATTAAAAATAATGCAAATAAAAAGCAACACATACAACATTTACATTGTATTAGTGATAAGTAATCTAGAGATAATTTAATATACAGGAAAGGATATGCATAGGTTATATGCAAATACAGCACCATTTTACATCAGGGACTTGAAGCTTCTATGGATTTGGGTATTGGGTGATGATGGTAGGGTTCTGAACAAATCCTTCCCTCATACTGAGAGATGACTGTATTCAATTCCTCATACTGCTACTTTCAAAATTCACTTTGCATCCTTATTTTCAAGAGATAAATCAACCTTTAAACACCACCACAATATTCTCTCCCATGTGCTTTGGGGAAGAAGAACCAGAGCCACTTTTGAAATAAGATGAAAATCCTCAGAAGAAAAAGATGTCATTAATGAATATTAGTGACACTGTTCTGGTTATCTAATGAGATAATGTTCAGAGTTACAAAAGAAGGAATGCAAATCATGCTTCTTCAATTTATTCAAGAGGGTTAATTTCTATTCTGAGTGATTAGGTATAATCCAAGAAGAAACAGTAGTTTTCAGCTCCAATTTATAATCTTTCATTTTTTTAAAGAGTATGTAATGTTATTTTGCTGTATATTTTGTGAAGTTATATTGCACAGCCAACAGGAATAAATACAGGTTGTTTTTATTACCTCAAATATCAAAAGCCACACAAGGTCTTTCAGCAGTTACAAATTTTACTCATGAGTCCTTAACTAAAACTGAGCCTGCCTCCTAGCTTACAGATGTTCTCCAGGAAAACAAATTTATATTCTACCAAACAGAAAATCTAGAACAAATTAATGGCAACAACATGAAAACCTGCTAAGAGCTTCTACTGTTATCACAAATAATCATTTAATACATAGAGATACATAACAACTATGTAATAAAAATTTTATTTGAGACGCCAAGCCAAATTTTGTACATGAGTAAAGAGAAAAACTTTAATACTCTTTCAACAAGTCATCAAATAAATATTAACACCCACTCTTTTCCAAACTCTGTAATAGAGCCAAGATATAAGGGCCTATTATAAAGTTGAATAAGATGCCCATGTGTCATTCTGTCCTAGCACATGAGCTAGTCAGATAGACCAGAGTTTTATTAAAGAATAACCTAGGTGGGCTGCTGTCTAGAAATACACCACTGGAATATGATGGCCATGTGTTACAGTCAGCTGAAGTTCCCAAACTGAAAAATACAGAGATTTTTACCAGAATTAATTAAATTTTAAACGCCCTTTAGAAAGCTGTCTGGTTCAGAAAAATCATGCAATAAAAACTAAGGGATTAAAACTACCAAACCTTTAGAAACATTTCGTCTAACAATTTTTAGAAAACTGACCCTGCATTGGCCAGCAGAAAATGAATTAGTAGGTATTTGCTTCTATATAGAAATGTTACAAAAAGAAAATCATTTTATTCCTCTTCTATTAAATATATGTTGGGCAAATATTTAAAGATTATTAACACTGCGTTAGTTTGCAACTATTAGTTCCCAACCCCTATGAATTGTCCTAACTCTGGGCAAAACACGGTAGCAATTGAAATGTCAACCCAGTGTGTACTACAACAGAAATCCTGTGTCACCGGGACACAAAGAGTGAGCACCAATACAGATTTACAAGGGTCTGAAACAGCATCCCAGAGAAAGAGACTTAGCTGAGATTCCAAATAGGAGTTAGATGAGTGGCAAATGGGTGTGGGTATTGGAGGAAAATCACTCATAGAATAAATCTGCTTCAAACTTCTGAGATCCTCGAGTCTGGATACCAAAAAATGATAAATACATACTTTGGGAAATGATCATAAATTACCCACCTACCATAGATCAAAGATATTAACATTAAAATTATTTATCCAAGTTAAAAATGTGTTAATTAACTTCCTGAACAAATAAATTTGTGAGGTCTAGAAGGTGAGGATTATGTATAACCCACAGCTAAACTAAAGAAACAAAACCCCATTTTATTCTTGCTCTTCTGAATGCCACTATATTTCCAAATATGTACTATCTTTCCAATCCAGAACCACAAAATAAAACGTCAGGCAATGTTATTGACATTTTATGGAAATTCTCAGTATGCTTTCTGAATTGTCTAAAAATCTACCTAAAGTTACCAGACAAGTGGGTTTCCATACCTATGTCATTCACAAAGTGATTAAATAGAAGCCAGTTCAAACAGAAAAGCGCTCAATGAAAGATGTGTAGATAACTTACCTACTTCAATGAAGAAACTGAAATCATACAGGCTATCTTAGCTTTATCTCTGAGGGCTATCTCAACTTACGAACAGCTGAATAATACATTTCTGATGTAGGTAAGTTTAGCACCTTTCGATATCTATCAAATAATCAGTTTCTGCATGGAGTCAACATAAACATCATTCATCACATAATAATGCTTTTAGGATATATTATTAGGTAGGTGCTCAGGGTTATTTTCCCCTAAACTTTCAGAATGCTATGCTAGAAATCCTGTCAGCTTTGTAGGAGTTTTTTTCCCCACTGTCACCAGGATCTGACTAAGAAGAAATAATCTGTTTTTAAATAAGACAATATGAATGAAAGTATTTTAACTGAAAAGCAAAAAGCACTCTGTAAATGTATTACAATTTTATTATTCAACAATATTAATATTATTGTTCCTTTGTGTAGAGTCCCTTCTTCTCCTCAATTAAAGCAATATGGTATTGAAGAAATTGACTAAATTATGGAATATAACCACAGAGTTTAGGGAGTTTACTTTTAAAACCAAATAACAATAAGGATTTTTTACCATAAAAGTTAACTGTTTTGACTATCTAAAGCAAAGCTCTTGCTATGTGCTGAAATAATCAGTTTTAAACTGTTTACATAATAGCAAATGTATCTAAAATAAAAGTAAACGAGCCAGGCACTTTGGCTCATGCCTGTAATCCCAGCACTTTGGGAGGATGAGGTAGGAAGATTAAATAAACCCAGGAGTTTGAGACCAGCCCGGGCAACATGGTGAGATTTTGTATTAACAACAACAAAAAAACACTGTTGGGCATGGTGGCACGTGCCTGTGGTCCCAACTACTCAGGAGGCTGAGGTAGGAGGATTGCTTGAGCCCATGAGTTCACGGCTGCAGTAAGATGTGTTTGTCCCACTGCACTCCAGGCAGGGTGACAGAGCAAGACCCTGTCTCAAAAACAAACAAACAAAAAGAACAATGTTCAACTCTGGAAATCTTCTAGGAGTAAAGTTTATTAATTTGGTTATAAGAATCTGTGTAATATTTTTATTGCTTGGAGATATTTGTTATTTCCATGTTCTTGGATAAAGTCTAGGGAACAGACTGCTATTATCCATAACTGCTAGGTAAAATGGGGTTATCTAACATATCTTGATTCAAGATGGGGAACACAAAAGTTATCCTGTCTGCATGCAACAATCCCCCAACGAAAAAATCCATGACAGTACTGCCATGCTGTTTCCTCATTATTCCTGGACACTTTGTACCAAGAACTCTTCAATTCCAAGTTTCAGAGTGCTAAATACTAAACCCCTCAATCTTTAAAGTCATGTATAGCAGGTAAATACATTAACTTCTTGTCTGCTACATTTTATTTATTCTGGAATAAGGAAATAAAAGCATTTTCCAGTTTAGAATCTGAATGTCATTTGGGGAAGTCTACAGTTACCATAGCTCAGTATGCTACACATTTAGATGAAAACATAAACTGTAATAACTAAATCTCAGTTTTTCTTTTTATTTTGCCTCTTATTTGACAGATAAATGGGCAGCAGAACCTTCAAAATTTTTAAATGAATTAAGCCATTCAGGTTTGCGCCAATGTTTTAATCACCGCTTAGTCCCCCCTCTTTACTCGGTAGGGGAGGGGTACAGGGTTATGATGATAAAGTTGGCTGAGGTGACGGAATTAAGAATGGGTCAGGGGAGGAACAGGAAAGGGGCCATAAGCAAAATAGCTGAAATGTATTAGAAAGGAAAGGGTTTCTGGAGGTTTTCTATTTTTTTCAATATAATCTGTAATCCAACTCTAAAAGGAGAAAGTAATCATAATTTTTTAAAATTCCATTTAGCAGAAGATCAATGCTAAAATCCAGTTTGTTCAGTGAAATACTTAGGTACAAATTCACATGTACACATGTGCATGCATGTATAAACTTGTGCGTGTGGCAAATCCCTACTCTAATCCCAAACTGGGTCAGCATTCTGACAGATGGGAGAGCAGGGAGCTCGGGTAAATGGCAACCAGACATAAACAAGTGCTTTCTCTGTAAGCCAGGAATTCCAAATTAGATTTGATTCAAAGAATGTTTTAAACTTTTGCTTTTATTCATTTGAGCTACAGAAAATAACTTATGCTAGCTTGAACTGATAGTAAAAATTTATTTTTAAAATTTGACACAGCTGCTAGTTTAGCAAATTAATGTGCTTCATTCACAAACTGCATTTAGTACCTATTTCAAGTCCCTGGTATGGAACATATTACATGTAAATGTTCTGGCCTAGAAGCTGTATTACAGCAGCATCAACTCTGCATTCACCCTTAACTGCATCAAGCAGTGAAAAAAGGAAGTTCAGCAGCAAAAGAAGCTAAAAATAAGAAACAGTCATATTCTACATTCACATATACTCATAGGCTTTCTAATTCATGATCAAGAAATCTAAATTTAGACTAAGGAAAAAAGATACTATCACACACATCCTTTTCAGTCAGGAAGAGAAAGTTAGTATCTGCAAAGCCTTGAAACCACAGGAATTCAGAGACACTTAACATCAATTATTTAAACAACTACTAATCTTTTACAGACCAAAGGAAAAGAAAACTGTTTAGGTCACTTGATCAGAGGTACACAAGTAACTATTTTCTTCCTTTTTCTTCCAACAAAAAAGGAAGATGGAAACTTAATGATTTCTCAAATTAAGGCCAATTCACCTGATGGATTTTTCTCTGTTTAAGAACTATTTTTAAATGTTAAAGCAGTTTTTCTAGGCTTTCAAAAAAGAGTTTGTTTCCTTATTTTTCAAGTTCTGACTTCACATAATATGCATATCACAAGTGTGCTTGCACTTCACATTAGTGGCCAATGTATAATAGCTTGTATATTTTGATTGCAAAATGGGACTTAATTTATTTTAGTTTAAGACTGAAAAACCCAGAACTCTAAGAATACTGTCTCAGACAGAATTAAAAAAGAGCTTTCTCACCTTCTCAATGTTCACAAGACAAAAACCACTTTAACACTAATCATGTTCTGAAATGTTAAGTTTTAGCAGTTGAAACTGCTAAAAGACAGCATCTTTACACGATTTATATCTGTATATTTGATAATATGAGGTAATTGCTAATTTTTAATTAGTATGTTATAGAGTATTATGGTTTTAAAAATAATCACAATCTATATGATATAGCTGGGAATATTTATGAATGACATGTGGAATCTGATTCAAAATAATCTAGAAGGAGCAAGTAGGGCAAGTACAAATACAGATACAACACTACTATCTATGAGGTGATATGGATACATGGAAGTTTTATTATAATATTCCCTCTACTTCTGTATGTTTGAAATTTTTCATGAAAGTTAAAATCCCACCTAAGTGACTCTCTAAATGTTTTATTATCAGAAAGATTTGGGTTAAACCCCATGTTTAGCTTTGGGACAGAAAATGAGAACTATGAAGTGTAAAGCGAAAGGGAAAGGCCAAGAAAGATGATTTTGTTGCATTTATTCTTAACCGCATCAAGGGTATCCATATCAGAAATCCTGGGACAAAGAAAGATGCTCAGAGTTCAAAAGAAACAGTTACCTGTGAATACATTTGGCCAAGTCCATAAACTAAGGAGGTTACAATGGTACTTCTACAAACCTGGAAAGAAATTAGCCTACCAATCATGGGACTAGAAGATTTAATATAATAAAGCAGCTATACTTTCTGTAATTGAACTTATATAACTACTGCTTACTTATAATAATGAATTAAAATACAATACCGCGAATTATGAAGATTTCTTATGAGCATTTTTCAAAAATAAAATCTCTTCTTCTAACAGAAAAGACATCACTTTTTTTAAAAAGAAGGAAAAGTCAGAAGAGAACTATATTTCCAAGTTGAAGAGAAATGACTTAGAAAGAATCCAGGGACCACCCCCCCCCCAAGAACGAGCAACATTCATTAATGGCAAGGGGCTGATTTAAAGACCCAAGACCTCTATCACAGGAGATAACTGAAGAACAATAACCCTTTTTCCCCACTCTCCACCCTCAAAACTTTTCTATAGACAACTGCAAGGATAAAATGTCAACCATTTCAAAAATATAAAAGATTCTACAAATAAACTTTATAGGAAGACTTACGGTGCTCAGATAAGCCTAACAATGTCTCTTAACTTATTCCAACACCAACACATGTATTTTTCTTTCTTTTCTGGAAAGCTTCTCTAATGAAATCCTTAGTAATACTAGTATGCCAATGACCCTGAAAAGAGAGAGGTATCAGAGATTAGGATCCCACTGAGAAGTCCTTATTCTTTTTATAGTAACACAGAATGAATTCTGAGTTTGGGATACTTCTCAGATTCCTTGTGATCCTGGAGTTTATTTTTCACTCATGGTTCCTATATTTGAAATAGTATTAAACATTTAAAACTGTTATATCAAGCTTTTTTCTCCCTTGAGTTATCATCCACTTTACTTCTGTCCTTTCATTCCAATGAATTAACTATAGACATTGCTCAAATAAACATATTAGGTTCTGGCCATGATAAAAGCAGTAAACACAACTACATGCTAAAGTTACTGAAGTCAACCTTCAGTTTACTTGCTATTGTTAAATGACTGTTGTCTTTTTGTTCTCTAATCTTACCACATGCATATATAAAATGAACTGCCTTATTTCTAGTATATATAGTATTTAATAGCACAGTATACCTTCCCAGGTATCTGGGAATAATAGGTTGTCACATAATAGGCTCTGAAAATGGAATGCCAGGGTTTGAATCCTGGCTCCACCAGTTACCAGAAAACTGCTTTAAAATCTCCATGTTTCAGCTTCCTTATCTGTAAAATGCAGATAATAGGAATACCTACCTAATAGCATTGTAGGGAAATTTTACTGAGTTAACATGTGTGAAACATAGAATAGTGCTTACCTGGGCACTCAATACATGCTAGCAACTGGCATTTCATTATTAAAAAAAAAACAAAAACAAAAACAAAACGCAAACAAGAAAGCTTACTGACTTAAGTACCAAAAAAACTTTGTTAAAAAAAAGACTGAAATCTGAGCAGTATTTCAATACATTTATACTTGTTTAACCTACTATTTATAGCTTATATGCGTTTATTACACTAAACTCATTGCAAAGAAAATACCTTCCTTGTAATATAACAAAGCTGTGTATACATAACAGGACTAAACTTGAATTTGTGTTTATTGTTTACAGCTGTACTCACTCATGTCATAGTACGCACAATTCTTGGGTAACTAATCAAATTACTCAGGAAGCCAGATATAATATCTTTTGCAGCCATTTATTGGTAGATCCAACTTTAAAACCTCTAAAGTAAGATTGGGCTACTACTGCTTTCTAGATACGAAATGTCACTGGAACAAAAATACACTGTCATTTCCAAAAGAACATGCTAACTTCTTTGGTTGAGCTTTCTAACACTTTGTATGTGTATCATTTATTCATAACATATGTATTCCACAGGTAGCAAAGTTTAGTTCTTAGCCAATAAAAATCTTTTATTTGCTTTATATTCTCTAGTACAAGATCATACAAACTTTTTTTTACTAATTTTCTGTAAGTTTACCTTTGCCTTGTTCTATTGATCTCATACAGAAATACAAAATATGAATTATCTGACTGTACATAGATCCCCAAAACAGAATCATCAACACACAGTGGCTCTTAAGGAACATAGTAAGAACAATTTTATGAGTAATTGCTAGGTGATTGCAACTAGTCCTAAAGCTCTTTGTTAAATTATCTAAATTAGAAGATCTAGAAACTTGCTCTCATTCAGGACTTTTGATAAAGTGTTGATGTTCTTAATTCTGATATAATTAACAATACCACCACTGGAATATGTTGCCTTGGTTCAATATATACGGCAGGGAAAACATCTTTTTTTTTTTTTTTTTTTTTTTTTTTGATACGGAGTTTCGCTCGTTACCCAGGCTGGAGTGCAATGGCATGATCTCGGCTCACCACAACCTCTGCCTCCCAGGTTCGAGGGTTCAAGTGATTCTCCTGCCTCAGCCTCCTTAGTAGCTGGGATTACAAGCATGCGCCATGACGCCCAGCTAATTTTTGTAATTTTTTTAGTAGAGATAGGGTTTCACCATGTTGGTCTGGCTGCTCTCGAACTCTTGACCTTGTGATCCGCCTGCCTCAGCCTCCCAAAGTGCTGGGATTACAGGCTGAGCCACTGCACCCAGCCGGGAAAATATCTTATAAATTAGCAGACACTGAACTCAATTAATGAACTTTATGCAAATGTGACTTCTGAAAAGTTAATGTACGTATAAACTTTGTAAACCACACATTTAGAGATTTGTTTTTACTTTATTTACTTTCAGCAGGTGAAAGGGGGAGTAAATAAAATAGAATTAAAATCTAAAGATTCTTTTTAAAAGTCTTATGTACTACAGAGACATATACAGACAACATATGTGTATTTACAAACCTAGCAATAGAATAAAGTATTGACTGGAGGAGAGAACAGTTAAAAACAAGAGTCCTTCTGTGAGATCCCAAAGATTTTAAAATAAGCATCCCACAAATCTCAAATATAAACTTAAACCTCTGCTCCTTTTGATTCTACTGAAATAGTCTGGTTTGGGTGAGTTTTAATTTGCTTTAATCTTAGTGGAATTACTGAATTAAAATTAGAAAAGTGTTTCTAGTTACTGGCACAACCATATTACTCTACAGAATCACCTGGGCTGGAGTGCAGTGGCGCAGTCACAGCTCGCTGCAGTCTCAAACTCCTGGCTCAAGTGGTAGCTGGGATTATAGGCCCAAACCACCACACTTAGCCAAAGACTGCGTTTTAAAAAGGAAAAATGGTACAGTGATGATGTGTTAAAAAGAAGCCTGTTCTATACTTCAGAAAAACTCAAAGAACTAAAGGTTTTCTTCTGAGTGAGTGTAAATTGCCTACATAAAAGGGCACATAATTAAATTTGATCTTTAAGACCTCCCCAAATTAGAACATTTCAAAATGAATTATCAACTGTATATATACACAGACACACACACACACACACACACATGCATACACACATATCACATCACACAGAATAAATCTGGAGTGTGGAGAGAAAAAACATTAACAGTATTCACATGTAAGAAGCAGAATTTTACAAATGGCATTTTTTCCTTAAAATGCTTTCTATTTTATAAGTTTTACAATAATCTTATTGCTTTTCTAATTAGTTACAAAATCAGAATGAAAGAACAATAAATAAAACAGTAAATTTGGATTTTTCAGTGCAGACAGATAAATAGAATATGGCCAAGAAAAGGCAAAGTGGGACAAGCCACATAAATACTTCTCTTTAGGAACCGCTGGTCAAGTACATTGAGAAATCACAGAGAGGATAAATGTCATTAATTTTACTATGAAGGATAAGTTCATCTTATCTATGGCTGAGTGGCAACCACATTAACCTAGCTGACACTGCATAATGATAATTAGCTTTCCTTCTGAAAAGTTGTTGGAAATAGATGCTTGGTGCTGCAAAGAAAAATTAGCACTGAGACAAAGGATTTTTTAGCAATGCAATTTTTACTTCTGGACCGCAGGAAGGGTACACTCAACAACCATTCTGCTACAAGAATGCAATGAACAAAGGAAAAGCAGACGAATTTATATCTTATGCATTTGGGGTCGTCCTTACTGCTGTGTTTGATTTCTGTTGGCTGGAGCTAGACCTTACAATCTAAACTAAAACCCAACTGGCTAATAACTTAAAACTTTTCTAAACAGGTGAAAGCAATGGAGAGCTGGGACATGCCTGTGAGCATGTCCAGCACAGATATTTTGGTTAAAGTACAAGGACACAGAATATACTACAAGCTGTTAAACAAGCATAGCATGTTTAACAGCTACATAGAATAGGGCTTAACAAAGAATTATTAGCACACTTACGATTTATTCTTTAACAAGAAAAGAAACTTTAAAGAGGAACTTTTTTACTTCCCACAAAAGTTAATTTTTTTAGTATTATTATTTTATTAAAATATTTCTATCAATTATTTTACATTTATAAGAAATTACTCATTCTTTTTAATTAAATTATTTTCTTAAAATGTTAAGACAAGAATGATCAATTGGGAAAGTTATTCTTCTAGCTTAAACTAATCATTTAATGTGACCACATATATACTATGTTTCCAAATAGACTGTAAGTGGGTACACCATTGTTCCTATCTTTGTAATAATCTGATGTGCCTATTCTGGAAAACCTCCCTTTTGCATTTTGTGATTATTTTTGGCGAGTTTTTCAGGTAATTATAAGTTATATAAGTTACTCAAGTCAGCCGGTAAATAAAAAAAGGGTTTTACAGTTTCAGAGTAGGCCCTTTTGTCCATCCTAGGATGGCCACTTGAATTTTTTTTTTTGTTGAGACAGAGTCTCGCTTTGTAGCTTAGGCTGGAGTACAGTGGTACAATCCTCACTCACTGCAACCTCCACTTCCTGGGTTCCAGTTCAAGCAATTCTGTTTCAGCTTCCCAAGTGACTGGGATTA